>KL822738.1:0-14097 GCA_000611955.2 Stegodyphus mimosarum
GATAGAAAAGATTTAAATTAAAATAAACTTGGTTAGTTTAACTAAAACCTTACAATTTAACCTTAAGGTTATTGATAGTTTAAAAGCAAAATTCATTTAGATATAAAGTATTACTTAATGTGTTACATAATACACATTTAATTATTATATTCTAGTACAACTTATTCTTAGAAATAATTCCTTGAATAGTGGTTATCTGATTCCAAATCAGTGTTACGGCAGTTTCCTAGAATTACTGCTGCACAAATCCCGCTTAATGGATTAGATATTTCTGTTGAAGCAACTTAAGTTTGCCTTTAAATAGATTTCTGTGGCTTGTAGTATACATTGTAAATAAGGCAGACTTCTTGGCCGAAAAATCGTGTGAGAGTCTTTATACATCCTACATTGTTCTTTTCCTAAAACTAAAATTCAGGAGCAGTTTCAGGATTGAATGTATGGTATTGTCCAAAAACGAGATTTGATTTGTACTCAATGAAAAGATTCCCCTGATTCCTGATGATCCCAGAAGGCTCCTGGTTCTTGTTTTAGACATTTGATTGGAGAGGATTGTTATCTTCCTCAACGTTTTAGTATAGAGAGTGTAGGCTTCTGTGAAGTTCCTCTCCTTAGCGGAAGACTTTCCAGAACTCTTTCTTCGCGAGGCTGAAAGACGATTAAGGGAAGTGACGAAACTACCCCCGGAAAAACCGGTCGGGGCAGGCTGGTGGGGTGAAGACGGGACTTGTTTTTTTTTTTCGGGAGTGAACCGGCAACCATGCCGTGTTAAAGGATATGACTAAAACATTTTTTTTTTATTTGCGCGCTATATATATATATATATATTGTATATAGTTTATTTTAATGGATAAAAGTGTATTCGTTTTGTAGTGTAGCTGTGATTGTATGTATTCGTTTTGTAGTGTAGCTGTGATTGTTATGTGTAATAAATTAGTGGATAAAATATCAAACGGATAAAGATTATTTCCTATTGTGGTGAGTGCACCAGACGAACCCGCCTCGTGTTCGAATGAGCGCGAGGCATGACAGCTTCCAAAACTATATTTCATATGGCAGATACCTTGTCTAACTGTCCTCGGTATGTAGCTGTCATATAGTTACTTTGTCAATGTATGGCGGCCGAAAATGTAGACGGGTGCTGTGCACTTAAAGGATTTTTTAATGTTGTGACGAATTAGTGTACTTAAGAGATTGAGTGATAACTCAAGCCCGTGAAGGAAGTTTTTATAGCTTGTGAAGTGATAGCTTGAGAGCCAGAATTAGCCATCTAGAAATAATACAAATACTGTGAGAATATATTGGTTTGTTCAGAGTATTTTCATCTGTTTTCTAACATCCCACATTCCCAAATAATATTTTGACTGCAAAACATTTTGGAGAGATGAAAATGCCAAGACAGTGGTAGGTATCATGACGCCCTGTACGATAACGAGATATTCTTCGAATCCATGTTTTTGTGACACAAATAGTTAATGAAATTTCCAGGGTTGCAGATATAGTGCCTCATCAATCTTAAAACTATGTGTCGTTCACTGGTTTAGAATTTGTAAGATAAAAATGCAGTTAATGCCTTCAGATAGGGACATACTTTTCCTTTTCATCCAGCCAATGCATCTTAAACATAAGGAGGCACATTAGCAAGAACTGGGCTCTTCAGGTAATAAGGTATCTGCATTAATTTCACCAGAAGCATTATAACAGCAAAACGTTGAAATTCTAAAAATCGAAATTCTAATTAAAAAAACTGAAACTTTTGGTAGATATTATTATTGTGCATATAAAGCTTAGTCGCTGTAGCTAACTTTGTGTCGATCGATAGAAGGGAAATATAATTACAGTATTTTTCATACAGTGAATAAACATTATTCTTACAAAAATTGAACAATGCAAGTGTATACAATACAATAACAATAAAGATTCGAATAAAAATTTGCATTCCCATTTGCTATATTTTCAGAATTTTCTGAGTTAAATCTGGAATTACGAAAGAACTACATGCAATGTTTTAAGTTTCATGATACCTGTAAGCAAAAATAATCGAATTTAATTGTTTGTCTGGCTACCATAGAAAATACAGTTAGTGAAAAAGATATGTTTCTCAGAAAATTAGTTATTAACAAAATCTGACCCTATACATCAAAATTATTGGAGATATTAATGAATGAAATTCAACGGATTGTCTTCGTATACTGCTAAGCAAGAAAATTCTGTAATTTATAGCAGGTATACTTTACATCTCACAAAATCAATATGCATGCAAGTTATCGTTTGCAGAAATGTTAAATTCGAAAATTTATTTCTAAAAAATTCAATTTTTATATGGCCATAAAATCTATAGGGGAAAATAATCTGAGCCAAAACATTTCTTCGAGGCGTTAGTAATGCATATTTAAAGATTTTCATTAATTTAATTCAATTAATAGTGTATTTTGAAATCAATTAAGCCTCGAATAACCAAACTGTGGATTAATTAGACCTTGTTTAAGAACGTTAAGTTTGCAAAACTTAATGTTTATTTACCAGTTATCTTATTATTTTCCTCTTTATTATCATTTCTACTTTCATCGCCTTCCACCAGTATGCAAGTTGATAACAGAGTTCTTAAGGTTAAGAGAGAACTTTTGGCAGCTTCGGCTGAGAGTCTTTATACTACATTCTCCGAAATTATGAGTTTACCTCGAATGCCTTTAGGCTTTATTTACATAAGTTTAAAGTTTGAACCAAAACTTATAGACGAAGTTTGATTTGTGAATCTCATATTTGATTACTTAAATTTTAGTTTTACTTTTCTTCTGTTAATCCCCGCAAATAACGAAGAGTGCTTTGTTAATTCGAGTAGGAAGATTTGCTCCGGAACTGATTCAAAGAACCGATTCAATTTACTGAGTGAGCGAATGCTTGATTCGCGAAAAAAGAGCTGTAGCTATTTTAGAATCACCCATTGAGAGCGCTGATTGAAAAGCGTGCCAGGAAAATTCGATTCATATTTTAGAGGAGAAAGAACGTTTATTCTCTTATGTTTAGTGAGCTTTTATTATTCTCCACATTTTTGGAAAATTTTTATGTTAGAATTTTATAGTTAGTTCCGTGCAGAAAGGAAATTTCAGGGAATATCAATACTACTGTTGAAAGTAATCAACTTAGGGAATTATCTTTTGATTGTGTAGGTTCTTTCAATCTTAAGCTCGCTCGATTCATTTTACTTCTTCCTTCTGTCTTCGCTAACTGTTCCAAATCTCACTGCTACTTCCATTCTTTCAGCGCTTCATCCTCGCTAACTGTTCTTGATTCACGCCTCGTTCCCCATGTTTTTAGTCAAAATTATTGTTAATCATCGATAAGTCATAAAAAATAACGTATTCAGTTTAGTGAGCAAACGATTCTGATCTGATCCCGTAAAAGAGAGGTTTAGCCCATCTCTTCTGTTTTAATACTCAAATTATTTGGCTCAGAGCAAATCGCCGGTCTGACTGTCTTCGACGAGCCAGCGTTATCTTTTAAGAAATCTACGTTCAGTACAAGTTTGTTTTTAGAGGAACCATCACAAACCAGCAAGGTAAAACAAATCTGTCGACGTAAATATAAATAGAAAAGAAAAAAGTTGGATAAAAGCAGTGAAAGAAGACAATGTTTAAGCATTTGGGAGTTATTTTTTATTCGTAAATATTTAATTTACAGTACATAACTGATGTATACGTAATCCGAAATATATAAACTTTGTTAAAACATCCATTAAAGAAAAATTGCTGGGCTCAAAAAATAATTTAAATGCAAAGTTTAATTTTTGTTTCATATATACTATAAGAAATGTAATAGCAGTATAAAGAAGAGCACTACTATTTTTGTCTTGAATCTTGCTTTTATTTATATGAACAAATGAAGCTTTTCTCTAGATTAAATTGCTTGTATATACTTATAAATTTATTATAGTACTGGGTGGTAATTGTAATATACATTTTCTTTCCTATTTTTTACCCCTTGCCAACCTACATAGATAAATCAGGAACATAATATTTTTGTCCATAAATTCTACAGTGAACTTTCAAAGAATAAACATGAATAAGGGTCTTTCCAAAGCAATTTTACTATTTTTACAATAATGTTTGTGTGTATAAGTGTGTGACGATTTTGTTATCCAGGATTGCACTTATGTCAAACTTCAAAAAATTTTTATTTTCCGTATTTAAGATTTCTGTATTCATATAAAGAATGGATCAAAATTTGGGTGAACTTGGACAACTGGAAATGGTACTTATTTGAAACCGGTGACAGTTTTGGAGAGACAATCGGAACTTATACTTTACTTGAAGCCCATACCAGTTTTGGATAATCAACGTAACATAATGTGGAATATTTAAACCATAACATATTGTTGCAGTTGAACCAGAATTGTTTACAAAAACGTAAATATCACAGGGAATTCAGAATAAAATGGGCTAAGAATTCGTGATATTATAGAAATAACAAGGGCGAAAATTAAATTAAGGTTGTAAGGTTTATCCCTTTAAAACAGTTATTTTATGTACCTTTCCTATCCCTTTTAGCTTCAGCTTACATTTTGCTACCAGAATGTATTTTCAGAAATACGGTTAAAGCAAATGAGTAGTATTTAAGTCAATGCTTCACTGACTTCGTTAGAGAGCCCGAGTTCTTGACTAGCGCGCGTTTGCCTTTGATTATGTATCTCTCTAAGCTATTGCTACGCTCGGCCGTACTTTAGGCCCTTGATAGCTTCGCCGACTTAATAGAGATTTAGAGGCCAACTACTTATAATCTTGATAGCTTTGGCTATATATTTTAGTTAAGCATTAGTTAAAATTAAATTCTTATTGATTTGAGTTCAAGCCCAAGTGATTCTTTGCTGTACACTCCGAGACAGGAGCAGACTGTGTTCATCTTTATTTTGAGAAATAAAGGGTAGTTAACCCTTCTTGAGTCTTACGTCTCTGTTCACACACTAAAGTGATTATTCACTTATCAGTGTAAGGGGTTTCTAACCTTGCACTGTGAAATAAAAGGGGGAATCCCACAAGGTATTTGTTTCAGAGAATTACTTTAATATTAACAACTGATATTCTTTCAGCAAAATCCAGTTCAATTTTATGCTATTCGACTATCCAATAACATAAATATTTTTAATGAAAAGATTTTGAGGGGCATACCTTGATTACATCGGTATAAATTTTTAAAAAATTAGCATTTACACATGGCCAATGAATGATATGTAATCAAATGTAATCCAAAATTTCGTATTTTAGATTTTTTTGTGTATTGAATTTCTACTTATTACAATTTAATCTAAATTAGATTTTGAACGGTGAAACGTAAGTGTACTTTACTTAATACTAGTTGCTGTTTGAAACATGGAATTCTTTATAGGTCATGCTGGCAGCCCTATATTATATTTTTTAAATTCCTGTCGCATTAACCGTGGTAAATTAGGAATTGTGTGTAAGTTAGAAAAATCCATCTTTGCTTTATATCAAGGGCAATTCTTGAAAATGATAAAAATATAAATTCTTCTTTTGCTTATATAAGTTTTCCTTAGCAAAAAAAGTGTTCATAAACAAAAGAAAATGACAGACTGTATTCACAGCGGCATCTGGCATTTCATAAATTGCTATATCAGACCTTTTCTTTTCATATTTCATTCCAAATATTCTTTCGTATCAGTCGCCATCTTAGCTGAACTGCAATATGTCACCCTATTTCTTAGCTGTAAAGTAAAATAGCAGCTGGATGTGTGACATTAGGAGTAAATTTCTGTTTGACTTTTTTCAGACTTCCAAGAAAAGAGACTCGTGTTTCTTAATGCAGAGTTGGAAGTCCAGCTTTAGCAATTTATTTTGATAGTATACTGCGAGCTCAGAGAGGGAGAGCATAAAAATCTTCAAATATTCTGCGATAATAAAATCTTAATTTATTCAGACTTTTTTCTTCTTCATTTCTATTCATCCCGTACTTACCGTACTTCTTTACCTTTGTCGGCCAATCTGACATTTCTGCGGAATATATGGTAAATATTACCTAATCTATGACAACAATAAATTCATACTTATTTAAGAATACATACATTTTAATAATTTGTCTTTTACCCTGATTGCTGAACATCGCATCTAGAAAAACTAAGCAATTCTTTCTGAAGTCTTTTTTTATATGCTTTTTTTACTTTAATTTTAAAGATCTTGAACAACGAAAAAGGGTTTCAATAAGATCTCTTTATGGTCAGAAGTTTCCTGTTTTACCTTACAGTTTTTGTTAAACATTTTTAACTTCCACATCATGTAAACATATTGTTGAATTTCTTTCAGAAACTCTTAAAATTTATTTACTACCAGTTCCATATTATTAGCTTAAAACGTTTTACTATCCTATGGAAATAAAAATGTATCTAAACCCCTTAAAATAGATAACTCACGTACAGTTAATCGGAAGATTACTGCAATAACTTACAGATGAATTCCAGTACAAGTAAACACTAAAAATTTGCATATAATTTTTTAACTGTTCTCGTAACTTAAGTATTAACATGTTATTACCAACCGAAGTACTTCCTACCAACATGAACAGACAGATAATAAATATTGTGCATGCTATATGGATTATAATGTTATTTTCTTAAAATAAATTAAGCTACAGGGAAGGAAACATGTTCGATAAGTTCAGAATGAGGGGAAAATGCATTATTTTATATATTATTATCAGGCATAATAATAATGCTGTACTCTAACAAAAACTAAACTTTTAAGTAATATATCTGAGTGGGTTTTACATTGGCTACATCCGCCCCCCCCATAACTTAAAAGGTAAATTTTGAGATAAAGTATTTTAATTTCTTGGCATGTAGTATTTGCCGAATATGGTATGCAAATTTGGTAATGAGATAAGAAGTCGTTTGTTGTTATGCAAAAAAGAGATGCTTTTAATCATGCTACTTTATTTCCACTGAACTCATAAAAAAAGAAAAACTTACACACGCCACATAAACTTATGCCACATAAAATTCAACAATAAAATCGCAAATTTTTAAAAGTAGCTTATTTTTAGAATTCCCGAGAAAACGTTAGGTATTAGCATATATTTTTCTGCATCTTCAGTCTTTTTTCAGCTCATCATATCAGCGCTCAGTTTACCCAAGGAAATGATTTATGCAACCCTTTTTTGCCTTCATTATTAAACTTCATTACCTTTGCACTCATGGCAGATAAAAATTCAACAGCTAAACAGCGAAAGTTTTAAAAACAACATATCTTCAGAACTTTCAGCTGAATGTTAAGTGTTGCTACAGATTTTTCGAATTCGCTACATTATTTCTTTAAAAATAATATATAACGATAACATTTGGCGGCAACAGCATGAAAAGGGATACGTACAAGAGACTAGCAGCTCTCCCAGTATTAAGTTCAATGTAAAATTAACACAAATGATCACTATATTATCCCTGACTATAGTTTTATTGGAGTTTAATCCAAAGCACTGTGTATAGCTTCGCTATTGCTATCGACACAGAGGAAGTTTTAATCTTTTTGTACGGAACCGACTGGAACGAAGCAGAGGCTACGTCATTTACAAATGTGTTATATTATATAATATCAGTAAACATTTTCGGGACAAATTTTGCATATTACTAAACCAGTTTACTTGCTTAAAATTCTTTAAGACATTTTATTAATTCTTTTGTGTAGCAACATTCTTTGTTGCCTGAGTAAAAATGGTACTTAACTTTCTTACACTTTTACTGAAACGAGGACAAAATTCTCGTAGTCTTAAGAGTGACGTAATTTGATAGATTCCAGTCGAAACCGTGGAGTTTCGATGAACCATTCAAGAAATAATGCTAAAGTGGAATGTCTTTTGGAAGCACGATTTAAAGAATTTATAAGTATTTTTAATTCTGTATTTAAGGTATATTAAATAAAACGTAGAAAATAAAAGTTTTATGAAATTATTAATTAAGCGTATTCAGGTTCAGAAATGTGCAGTGTATTTATTGCAATAACACTTCTATTTCTTTTGATCAAATAAAATATTTCGCAACCCCTTGCACTGTTTTTGCTAGCATTTCACTGAAGTAAAGCCATTTAAAAGAACCCTATGTAGATACTACATGACTTCCTTGTACGACCTATTAAATTATACATATTTCTTGCTGTAGTCATTTAAATTTATTTCCTCAAATTATTCTAACTTAAGTAACCGATTCCGCAAGATAAGTTGAAAACGAAATAAAAAATTACGAATTTTGAAATTTAATATGCCGGCCAATATTTGTCGTACGAGAGTCAAATTTCCTGTATTTTATTTTGTCATGACGAGTACAAAACCTTTCCGATATATAAGAATAGAAAGCTAGAGATCGCATTAAAAATTAGATTTTCGTTATTTGCACAAAATTATTTTTTTTAAACTTGAAACTGCCAAAACATGTTTATTTTCGTCACTGAAAACTCCCCTGTAATTGGAAGTATCTGACTACTATCAACGATTGCCAAAATAAAGGCCGAGTAAGGACTTTTAAGTCGAGTAAGGGTGTGGGTATATATATATATATACCATATATTTACCCACACTGTTACTACCGATTGCAATAAAAAAGAGAAGTGCACAACTAGATGTTATAACAGACCCATATGCAAACATTTCAACATTCTATGGCTTATCTTTTTTTAATTAAAACGAAATTTTTCGGAATTGCAATACTTCCTTCGTACGAAGAAACAAAAATAGATGTTTGTTTATACACTTAAACATTTATTAAATGTGTTTTTAAAATAAGAAGATATACAGCAATATTCTACTTTTAAAAGACAAAATTATGACGCAATCTCCAAATTCATTAAAATATTAGTGAGCTGAATTGAAACAATTTATAATATTCAAATACGTTAAGAATATAGTACACCACTTACGTGGGTGTTTGTAAAATTTATTGTGCTATTTAGTGCAAAGTTTTAGAACATTTAGATTAGCTTTTAGTCTCCAATATATTTTCCCTTAGTATCTGGAAGATTCTGCGCCTGAGGTAATTTTCCTTTTCTATTCTGAAGATTTTTTTCCTTTTGAAAGAATTCTGTCTATTATCGTAATTCTGTTTCTTAAGAAAATTGTGTGATGATCGAAAGACGTGAAATTCTGTTGCAAGAATATCCAGTGAATACGATGAATGCGGTATGACCTCTTAGTTAGACTGCTGAAAGTTTCTCTGAATCCCAAATAGTATGCAGCAGCTTGCATCGTTGCGGTGGAATGTAATTCTGTGACAATACACCAGTCATGGGCGCTTTTCTGTCAAAGCACTATGGAAACAGTCCAACTGCTTATGCAATCTAGTATTTGATTCGGTATTAACAATAGATCAGTTCTCTGAAATCCAATTAGATACTTTGAAGAATTGTTTCTTGATGTAATCTAGTTTTGTGAGAGTCCTAAAGTTTTTCCAGGTTTAGAAACGGAATAATATTGCTTAACATTCATGTAAAGAATACACTTTAGTCGCAAGTTACAATCTGAAGTAAATACCGGTTGCGTTTTGCGAGGCACATTTTGAAATGCATGAGTTCAAACTCATGCATTTCTTTTGCATGAGTTTAAACTCATGCATTTCTTATCTCTTATTTCTTATTTCATCTTATCGTCTCTTTCGGATAAATTGTACGGCATCAAATGTCCAACGTTACCCCAAATCCCAAGACGTGAATCCACTTCACCGCTGTCTTCCCATACCTCGCCAGCTCTATCGAAATAATTTTGCAGTCACTATTATTGGCTTCCAGCAAGTCTTCTTCTTTCAATCCAGAGATATTCTTAACATTGTGCTCTTTGAGTTACAATATTATTGAAGCACGTATTAAATTAAACTGGATTATTGAGTTGAGGTAAAGCAACTCAGGTGTTATCTGATGTACAGATGTCTTCGCATGACGCTTTTTAAGGGAAAGTGGCTTTATTCACGATATACATAAAGGAAACCATGAAAGCTCTCATTCAGCCAGCTGATTTGCCGGAAGTGAACCCGGGTCGAACGACTAATGAATAAAGATTTACCCCTTGCCGGCTTATGCCTTGCCTATTGAAGTCCGGAAGTCATACTGGTATGTGAGTTCTGTTATAGCCGTTTTGCTATATATGCCTCACATACTTCTGCGTGCTTTTCTCACAGCGTATCCTAACTCATACGCATACAAAAAGATATCTCATACGCCTTTTAGGGATTTTCATTTTTACCTCTTGTTTATCATTTAAAAGAAATATGAAACGTTCCAACAAGCGTCTTTTACTGAACAGAACTTTGGACATGCATGTACAGTCTTTCCATCAACGAATGAAGACAGGCAAAACGTTTCAAAGTTCAGATCTAATGTCACAATCTGTAAGAGCACAAAAGTGTTTGCCTGTAACCAGTATATAGAAATCTAATTTTTTAATTCTTTTTGGAAAATAAAATTATCAAATGTTTTCAATACTTGGAATAAATTGCACGTGACTCTTAGTAAGTTCTGCTCTAATTGCTCTACAGTTGATAAAAAACTAATTTTATGCGCACGAAGTATTCACTGCGTGAATATTTTATGTTCTTGTAATCTTTTAGAGCTTTCACACATTTTGACTTTCCCCAAAAGCTTTGAAAAACGTTGAATGTTCTTTTCTGTGAACGAATTTTATTATCGTTTTTCATATTGGTGCATCTATCTTTCATAAAAAGATTGAATTTTCATGGAATAAATAAAAGGAATAAATGCTTACATTTTCAAAACAATAAAAAATGCATTTCCTTCTAAAGATTCAGTCGTTTCTTATTTGAAATTAAATCTCTTTGAAGAAATACATTCAATGCTTTTATCTTAAATAAATAGGCATCACAACAAAACTTTAACATTTATTACAAAATAGTATTCTTCAGTGGCAGAATTCTATGCAACTTGTATATGTATATTTTCCCTACCTGCTCTGCTTTCCCTTTTTTGTATTTTTTAGTCATTATTATCACTTTGGTTGGCTGAGCCTTCTTTCAATAAACTGTGCGAATGTAAATAAAAACTTGTAATTTTTCTCGTAAATTTTAGTTGAACATACATAACTTTATCAATATAATTTTTACACTTTAAGTTTGAAACTGCAAATCCACTATTCAAATAACAGAGTAATTGAGAAACAATTATGCTAACACAGAAATTAATTGTTCAAATACGTATGAATACAAAATTTTGAGTCGAATGTTAACATTTCTAAATTAGTATTTAAAAAATATTCTCAAATGACTTATTTATGTGGACTGCACACGATATTTCCTAATTTATTAAAATGCTCATATTTGTATTAGACATTCTAGACATTCTCTCCTAAGCTTTTCATTATCGTTTTAGTTATCACTATCATTTTCATTACTAACATACTATTCGTTTCTTATATTTTTTGTTATGTTCCTCAGTATCTTCCAGATAATCTTTATATTCAGAGTTTTAGACTATACTATCATAATACGAACTGTGAGAATGTAGTTTTTGTTCATACGATTTGTGTTTAAATGCAACAACGTTATTTAGTGTCATATTGTACTTTAGTAGAAGTATTTTCAATGACGGAATGCTATAGACTTCTTCAGTTGGAATTAAATGAGACATACACACCATAAACTGCAAGCGAGACCGACAAATTTTCTGGAACCTAAAATTGACTCTCTATAAGGGAGAAAAAGATAAGATAAAAGTAGCGAAAATAAAAAATTTCAAGTATTATTATCTAGAGATGGAAAATGCAATCAGTTTAAAAGTTCATCTGTTCACATATTCATGGGAGATTAGAGTTAGAATACAAAGCATTTACTAATGTAAATATCAATATAGTTTCAAGGCAGTCTATATCACCAACTAAAAACATTTTTGAATGATTATGGCAGAAACAAAACTTGAGCTGAATTAAATGAACTGGGTTTTATAGTTGACTGATCAATATAGTTGTGCGCAACAGGTGATTTATTTCGTTTTTTGATAAAAAATTTTAAAATCCGTTTGGTTTGATCAATGTACCTGTATATCAACCGACATCAAAAAGAAATGCTATGAATTTCTCAAGAATTTGTCAGAAAATGAGTCTTTAACCGGAAATCTAATGGTTGAATACACAAAAATACGTTATCGGACTAGTTTAAAAGTTCTAAAATTTAAATTCATGCCCTTAATTTTAATAGTTACATTCAATATATGTATTCTGAGTCAATATAAAGACTCATGGGAAATATTAGTTACACGTTAATGCTTCTGTGAGCGAAAACATTCATCTTGAAATCTTCAGCAACGTAACTGAAAAAATAATTTCCTAAAGCGATACAGTTTTCTGACATTTAAGAAACCTAAAAAAATCTAGCTTTAGGATACGTTGAAATTTAGTGACAGAGTTTTTTTATCCAAAGAATCTGTAAGAAATCACCCAGTCTAGCGTATTAGGGCTAACATCCGAACTCTGCCTTCAGAAGTTATACAAAAAAAAGCAGGTATTTCACAACTGCTTATGGCAACACCTTTTAGAATGTGGAGGACTGATATTTATTTGCACTTTCACATTCTGCTAAGAAAAGATTATAGTTTTTTGAATTCTCTCCGTAAATAAGCAAACGTGAATTTTTCACTTTTTTAAAATTTCTATTTCCGCTTTACGAGCACGAACGACAGACGTTATTGAAAAATCGCTTCTGCGTAAACAAATTATGATTTGAATTTCCTTCTGGCGTTATCCGGGATAGAATATTTATTTTTTCTGTTTATGAAACAAGAGTATATGCAAAAGTAAACATAAAAAACTGATATTGCGAAATATTCGGGAAAAGAATGGAGGTAAGGTTTAATTTAAAAGTAGCGATTTCTAAAATAAAGATGAGAAAACAAATTGAAGATTTTTAGTTTAATATTTGATTTAATAATGTGCACAGCTGGGATTGAACTTCATTGCACTTTCTCGGTATTCAAGAATAGACATTTAAAATATATGGTAAAAGCAAGCATGATGAAACAAAGAGTGCTTATATCGTCTCTAAACGATTACTAGGGTGAAATAAACATTTTAAAGTTTCACTGTGACCTTTAAAAATATAGTAGATTGTTGGAGAATATAACATGAGAACTAAACTGTATCTTCATAGGGGTTATGAATCATGAACCCTTTAACGCTTTTGCCCACCAGCGGCCGAATGATAAAGACGCTGAACACTCGTAGTTCGGTCCGACGTTCGAATCCCGCGAACGTGCTGGCTGCATGGGCGTTTTCGTGGTTTTCCCCATGTGCAACGTGTATACGAGCCAGTTTCCCTTAGAAAGTCCTCCACGAAGGCATCTCTCCCATTTGCCATAACTGAATAACCTAACCTAACCTAACCTTTAACGCTTTGACAATAAATTAAAAAAAAACTTAACTCCGTTTTCAAGTGAACAAAATATGTCATAAATAAGGTAAATTTAGCATTTGGGAGTTTTTTGACAAAAGCTTCTCAAGCCAAAGGCTGGGACACATATGACCCAGCCGAAGTTAATGATGAGATACATATGACCCACACTTAAGTACAAGCACACCCATTATTCTGGAAAACTTTATTATATGAAATAGATTTACGTCGTATGGTACAGGGTAAAGCATTATTTTCATAACCCAATGTTACACATTGGGCAACTCATAATTGTTCTTTCCTCTACGTTCATTTGTGTACAACAAGCACAGCAGCGTCTTGATTTCCAACTATTGGAAGATGATCCCTAACATTCAGGAGATTCCAAGTAATTTTTAACCCAGCAGTAGTTTTTAAACTTTTAGTGGGACATATATGTTCCTTTAGTAGTCAAAGGGTTAATGGCAGCTCGAGACGCTAAGCACTTACAAGTACCTTTTCGACATTGCATACTGGTTTCTAAGTTACAGTTGTCATGATTCAAAAATCTTTTAAACGTAACAACATTTCGGTGCCGCCCAACCGGTATAATGGTTAGCGTTGCTGACTGCCTTGCCGAAGAGCTCGGGTTCAATGCCCGGAGAAGACATGGATGTTTGTAAATGTTGTGTAGCAAATTTTCATGTAACACTTAATTATTTAAGTTTGACTTAAGATTAATT
>KK121943.1:0-15969 GCA_000611955.2 Stegodyphus mimosarum
AACGGTCAGCGCCATCTATTGTCAAAAGGCAGCATTCGTAATTCTCAAAACTTACTCTTAAACAACATAACAACAACATAATTCAATCATTGTTAAAGCAAAAAATGCACAAATTACCAACATAATAGAGTAAAAAACAGGACTTACCGAGCCACGTAATAGAGTGACAATATATATGCAACATTTTAAGACTACTCGTTTTTGCTTTATGCTAGATACATACATATGTACGTATGTATGCATGTCATGAAAAAAATATCTTCTGAATCCATTTTACAAATCGTTTGGGAAAAAAGTTTGCTTTATTCCGGCCGTACCTACAGACGTTACGCAAAAACATCGTTCGAGAGTGGTCGAAATGGATATTTTTGTTAGAATATGATACTCGAAATTTTTCGCAATTTTCCTTCGAACAAGGAGGTAAAAAAGTAGCACTTACTCCACGGAAGAAAGGAAGGAGTCTTTATCTTTTTGCCCCTATTCTTTAGACCTCAGTCTGTGCTTTTGCACTTTTAGGATTTTAAGATACATGTACTAAACTCTGGATACAACGTTAATATATGTTTTGTGAAAAGAATCTTCTATCTATCTAAAAATCTATTTTTCTGGCGTTATTCATTGCAATCGGTTTATTTTAAGGTGAGGATTGCGGGGATACTGAGGGGACGGAAGGGTATCATACGTACTGAAAAGGAAGGTCAAAGGTAGTCTATAATTACAAATTCTGATTAGAGGATACTCGAAAGAAAGAAAGAATCACCGCTGTTTTAGAGAAAAGAGCCGCAAAAGTTTATGCAAAGAGTTTCATTATGCGATTTATTGCAGCCAAGGAGGTTAGAATAAAGTTCACAACGTTTCTTTACGTATGTGGCAACAATGTCACCGCGCAGATTTTATGATGCAATATTTGAATTGATGTACTTGGGCAATCCGTGTGCTGGCGAAAACAATTTTCTGTTGTAAATGTGCATATGCTTTTATCCGGAAGTGTACCCTAATTTTGAAGTATAGTCAAGCGGTCTGCGTGTGGTATTAACTGTATGTTTTGGTATTTTTTCTTTCGTAAATTCTCGTAATAATTTAATAATCATGGTGAAAGAGCAGTTCAGAGAGTCTCATCTCTCTAAGAAAATGTAAGTTTCAGCTTTCAGTTTTACTTTGCATTTTTAATATATATATACATAAAATTTTTAAATTATATATTACTTATTTCTAAATTATATACCTTACTTATCATTTAGCTATTTCATTGGTATTTAATTTTATATTTTAATGTCAGATTAGTTTGATTTCGATCATAAATATTAACCATGAGTTACATTTTCGTAGAAATTAGTTATTAATCTGCTAATCCTTGTTTTCTAATTTTGAAATAGTCATAATTTACTAATCACGTTTCCCGTCTGTGTTTATCGGAAATGTTTGATATTCTTGGTAAAACTCCTATCATAAATAATTAATGCATGCTTTAAATTTAATTAATGTTTTATTTGCTAGAATGCATTTTTATTTATTTATTTATTTGTTTGTAATATTTAGCTGCAAAATTAGCTTTGGTTTACAAAGTGCTGTAGACATACGGCAGCAAGGTCATGTTAACTGTGTTAATACGTCTTTATATGAGGAAAAATCTTATGAAGCTGTACCATATGGAGTGCTTGACTCGAAAATGGTAAGAAACATTTCGTTAGTTATCTAAGCGTAATATACCATACATAATGTAAGTTCATAATTTGGCTTTTAAGTAATGTGTGCCATAAGACAGGTATTATAAAGTGCTAAAAAGGAGCTATTGTTTTAGATGCACAGTGAACCTAAGCAATTAGAACATAATGATATACCTGTTCTTACTGTGACTGTTAACCCCATTATTTAAGTAAAGAGTTTCCAGAGGGGATAAAATGTTTGTCACAGAAGGAAAAAAAAAAAAACAAATCCTAGCAAAAGTCAGATAAAATGCTTAAACTGTTTCTTAGGTAAGGACAGAATGCTAAAGAGTGAATGGCAGAATAAAGCATGCTGATGTAAATTTTAACAGTAAATTCCCAATTATCATGCCTAAAGGTCATAAATTAACTAAGCTCATTTTAGAATTCTATCATAAACGATATTTTAATCTAGGCCCTACTGCTTTGCTAGATTATGTTAGACGAAAGTTTAGTTGTTTTAATACTTCTGACTGATCGTTTGTGAATAAAATCTAACTTGTGGCTGAAATAAAAAGGGAAGTATAAAACAAAATTTCAAAATTTTAGATTATGTTTTATTAGATGTAATTGGTCATGAGTAGAAACTGGGGTGAAAATGCGGTTTAGGGCACTGCTTGGCGATTTTTTGAAAATCGCCAATTCGGCGCGTTTCTGCGAAACGTCTTTGCAATTCATTGCAACCTTCCCGACACGCTCCGCGAAAACCTATTGTAAACAAAACATACGATTCTAAACCATAAATTAGTATGGAAACTATTGCCACAAAAATATAATAAAATAATATGCAAAACGAAAATTACAATCATTAAAATATTCGTCAGTTACCTTTAAATTAATTATTTACATTTTATGTTGTAATACTTACACATTTTATGCGTTACATAACCTTCCCAACACGCTCCGCGAAAACGTAACCAAAATGGCATCCCAGAAAGAAGGAATTTTTTTTAAAAGGGCATTAAAATTACAAACGATACCATGTACACACCGTTCCGTTTTAACTTAAAAAAAAATCTGAGAATTGCACAATGTAGGCAATGCACACAAATAAACAAAATAAGCTAGAATAACTAAATAAATTACAAGAAAATGCCATGTGCACAGCGTTCCTTTTACACTTAAAAAAAACTTCAGCGAATTGCACAATATACGCAACGTACACAAATGAACAAAATAAGCTAAATTAACGAAAATAAATTACAAGAAAATGCCATGTGCACAGCGTTCCGTTTTAACTTAAAAAAAACATCAGCGAATTGCACAATGTAGGCAATGTGCACAAATCAACAAAATAAAATAAATTGCAAACGATACCAGCGTTCTGTTCTTCAGCTGATACAAATTATTTCAATAAAAGGCAACAAAATATAAAAATTAAGCAACTTGCACTTCCAATAAAGTAATAAATGTACATGTACATTCACTCACCTCTCTCAGCATCACAGCTAAATCCATAGCGGCTTGGTATTTCGCGAAATATACGGAACGAAAATAGCCAACACTCAACACACAAAATACAACGACAACTGAAATAACTACTTAAATTAACACGTCAGAATTTCGAATAAACCGCTACGTCATCTCACATTACCAATAAAACCGTTCTCTATAAAATAGGAAACACGCATGCGCGAAAACTACATGTTTCCGTAGCTTCAAAATACCCAGTCAGCCATCTTCGCGGATATACGGAGTTACCCATGTTGGCGCATTTATTGCTCATTCAAAAACAATCGCCGCCAAGCAGTGCCCTAAACCGCATTTGGGCCGAAACTGGTTTTTCGAAATTTATATCAACAAATTAAAATAAATGTTTGCCCTTTCACTTATTTTTTTAATTGAAAACTGAATTTTATTGGGTAGTTGAATAACATATAATTTAATTGTTTTTTGATTAAAGAAAATTCAGAAATAAATATTTTTAATCTGATACCCTAATTTAATTTTCTTCTATGTTTTTTCTACAGTATCAAAAACCTAAATTCATTCTGATCAGTAGTCATATCCGCATTATATTTAGGTATTAGTAAACAGTGGTTGTTATATTCAGGTAGTGAAGTATCCCATAATACTTCACAAGATGCATATGCATTAAAAAAATGCCATAGTTAGATTATCGCTCCATCTCGGCATTTTCGATATGATGAAAAAATTGGCCACAATGTCTCTGCGAACACTGCTCAGAGTTACTTTCCGGATAGATTTTCATGTGATTCAAAGTAGAAGAAACAGACTCGCTGACTTATCTTCCCTATGTTTCTATTTGGACAAGGTGAGCGTTTGCAAAGTAGTTGTAGCAAGGGACTTGGTGCGGTTCGCTTGGGCAATTGTAAACCGGCCTGTTGTAGCAGTGCCATCTAGCAAGAAAGAGAAAAATGTTGCCTTACCATGGAAGTCATGAGTAGCTTTTGAGAATTTGGATTTTAATAAATCTGTAGAATTCAAGGTTAAAAAAAAATGTTATAAAATACAGTCTACTGAAATAAGTGAGAACAAGTGTTTTTAATCAACAATAGAAACATAAAACAAAAATCTATTTTAAACAAAAAGTTTCTGTTGATTACAGATCAGCAACTACTGCTAATAATTGGTAAATACATTTTTATGGAAGCTGTTATCCCTGAACATAAATTAATAGTGTAATTAAATGTTTATCAATGAAAAACAGAAAATTTTCACTAGCTGAAGGAACAAAGTACGTGCACATGTGAAATGTCGGTAACTGTTTCTTGTCATATTAAATCACCAATTACTCCTTATCACCTAGTTTGCTATAACAAGGAAGTGTCCAGATTTTTTTTTCCCCTTATAGACCTTTTTTAAACATTTATCATGTATTGAAAATAAATATTAACAGCTTGAAATTTCCCACATTTGAAACTCTTATGTATTATGTGTAAATATAAAAAAGTATTTTTATTATGTAGGGTACAAGTCGTAAGAATCAAAAATGTGCAACTTGTGGTAAACAAGTTAGTGATTGTGTAGGCCACTTTGGATGCATCGATTTAAAGCTCCCTGTCTTCCATGCTGGTTATTTTAGGTCTACTATCACAATTCTGCAAACTATATGTAAGGTAAGTCAAAATTTATTTTTAGTTGAATCTTGTTTATACCTTTTAATATGTGTATGAATTAAAAAAGAATGAGAATTTATTTTGAGGCATGAGGCTGATATTATATGGCTATATAATATTCATAGAAATGCATGTTCTTATGGGATTGAGAGGGGGACTGTAATGCATATGGTAACAATTTGCTGGTGATAAGCAAATAACTCTCAATCTCATATGGAAAATGGAATCAGTTCATGATCAGCTGTATGTTGCTTTAAAATTTTGTGTCTGTCTTCAGATAGCTACCATGGAAGCATATCAAATTTATTATCAGGCATGCAGCAAAGCTCTTCTACCCTAATCAGTAATATTTTGGTCATTTAAAGGTACATATATGAGTACTACCATCTTGGTGCAGTTTGGAATTTTTTTTTTATTTAAGAAAAAGATTGTTCACGTAATAGCAAAAAATTTCTTATTACATTCATGCATATTATTGCACATATATATTTTATACTTTCACCCTTGTAATGACCAGGTACAAAAGAATAGTCCCAATATAATCTATGTGTGTCATAAAAGAGGACTAAAATACGTCCCAATGTCTGGGGGTATAAGCTGGGTACCCTGCCCCTGGGCAAGGGACTTGTCCTTCAGGTTAGAGGTTGGGTGTGAGGCCAAAAACCTCACCTGTAAAAAATGACGTGTTAGGAAATCTCAAAAAGAAAAAGCTTGACAGACCTTATCCAGATGACATGGAAGTCCTTCAGGTTAGAGGTTGGGTGTGAGGCCAAAAACCTCACCTGTAAAAAATGACATGTTAGGAAATCTCAAAAAGAAAAAGCTTGACAGACCTTATCCAGATGACATGGAATGAAAAAGGACATGAGAACTGGATCATGGAATGATTGTACATTTTTTAAGAGAGGAGTACTGAGAAATCTAATGGATGAAGTTAATAGATGTGAAATTGATATGCTGACTGAGCACGAGGTAAGATGGTTACAAAAGGGAAAAACTAGGCAAGAGAGAATTTGTAGTGTATATTTTAGCTGTCAAGAGCAATATCTCTTTGGTACAGGGTTTGTGGTAAATAAAAGAATTAGAGATAAAGTTAAAATTTTGAACCTGTTAGCAAAAGAATTTTAAAATACGAGTAAAGACCATACCACAAAACATGAGTATTATATGTGTACTTACACCTATTGAGAACAAAGAGGAACCAGAAAAAGAGATGTTTTATGACAAGCTGGAAGAGACTTGCAACGCATGCCCATTTCATGTTATAAGTGTGGTGATACAAGATCTTAATGCAAAGACAGGTAGAGATTTTGAGGAACAGAACTCTATTGGAAAGCATAGCCTGCACAACAAGTTCAATTATAATGGATGTAGGCTTCTAGACTTTGCAATTGGAGTGGAAATGGTCATCGTGAAAGCACAAGTTTTGCACATATAGACCTATATAAAAATACATGGTGCTTCACAGATAGGAATACATTGAATCAGATTGATCATGTATTGATGGACTTGATGTATAAAAGTAGCTTTCTTGATGTTAGAAGTTATCGAGGAGCTAACATAGACTCTGACCATTATTTGGTTATTTCGAAAGTAAGAGGCAAAATTTCCAAATGTTATTATGAAAAGAAGGAAGAAATTCGGAACACGGATGCCTTAAGATTACAACTATGTATTGGAATGGAATAAAAGAAAAAACTTGTAACAACTGAGACTGAGAATAATGAGGATAGCAGGTGAGGAAAACCTAAGCCTGTAATATTAGAGCCAGGTAAGGAAATACATTAAAAAAAAGGGGGGGGGCAGTTATATATCTCCCGTTCTACTGGGCCGATTGATAAAATTCGAATTGCATTTTTCAACCTCGAAAGCACAACTTAGAATATATATTAGATTTATTTATAGCATTGTTCTATAATATATAGTGGCTCTCAAAGTGTTTGTACACTTACGATTTTCATTGAAATAGGGCTCTATCCATTAATTAAAAGTAAACTTTCTGAATGAGATTTTAATAATAAGATCTATAATCTATTCATAACAAAATTCCATGAAATATTTTTTAAATATAGTGAAACTTTATTTTTAAGAAATTAATAATCAAAAAAGGACAAACATTTTATCTCGCAAAAGTCTTTGTGCACTGAAATATTTTTGGACGAAATCAAAATTAGAATTATTGTTTGCCGCTTTTTTTAATATTTGCTGTGTGGTAGCATTTAAAAAACCGTTTGCTTTAATTTTTTATTGTTTACTTCATAATATTCTATTTATTATTGAAAAATGGGTCGCAGTCATTAAGAAATTACAAACAGCACTTGAAAATTGATAATTTTTCACCACAGTAGTGGTAAATCAATTCGAAATATCACTAAGTTAGTTAATTTGTCCCAATCTACGGTGCAGTATGTGATAAAATGCTTTAAAGAAGAAAATTGGATTGAAAACAAGGTAAGAAAAGGTCGATCGAGAAAGTTAACTAAAAGCGATGAGAGATTTATTATTAGAAAGTTTGTGAAAAACCAACGTTTAAGTGCTGTAAAAGTTCCTGCAGAATTTAATGCAATTTTTTTTTACTTCAATTTTACCTGAAACTGTTCGACGAGTTCTCAGAGAAACTGGATTACACGGGCGTCCTGGCCGTAAAAAAGTTTTTGTTAGTGAGAAAAACAGAAAGCTTAGGCTGGCTTTCGTTCACAAAATCAATGATAAATACACCCAAAATGTACTGGAATAATGTCCTATTTGCTGACGAAAGCAAATTTATCATTTTTGGTTCTGATGGCCGAATAACTGTATGGAGAAGAAAAAATGAGGAACTTTATTCTAAGAACTTAGTTGGAACAGTTAAGCATGGCGGTGGAGTTGTTGTGTGGGGGTGTATGGAAGCATCAGGACTAGGTAATTTGGTATTTATTGATGGCATAATGAATCCTTCTCTTTATTTAAATATTTTAAGAGACAATTTAAAATTACCAGCCCAAAATTTGGGTATTGGAAACAACTTTATTATTAATCATGGTAACGACCCTAAGCATACGGCTTTCAAAGCTCATCTGTGGTGTCTCTATAATTATCCACAGGTTTTGAAAACGTTACTTCAGTCACCAGATTTAAACCCCATAGAACACATTTGGAAAAAACTGGAGGTTAGAGTACGAAAACTCGACATCAAAACGAAAAGCGAACTCAAAACAGTTATGATGGAAGAATGGATGAACATTGATACAGAAATTACAAAAAAACTATTAAAATCTATTCCCAGACTTATAAAAGCTGTTGTGGATGCTAAAGGATATCCTACTAAATATTAATTTAATGAAAAATGAAAATATTTACTAATATCTCGAGATTTCTTTGAAGTGTACGAAGACTTTTGTGAGATAAAATGTTTGTCCTTTTTTGATTATTAATTTCTTAAAAATAAAGTTTCACTATATTTAAAAAATATTTCATGTAATTTTGTTATAAATAGATTATGGATCATATTATTAAAATTTCATTCAGAAAGTTTACTTTTAATTAATGGATAGAGCCCTATTTCAATGAAAATCGTTAAGTGTACGAACACTTTTGGGAGCCACTGTAGGTATTTTGATACAGAATTGGAATTTTTCTGAAATGACTTACCAATTTTTTCCCGTATTTTGATTCTAAGACTCAAATTATGCCAAACTACCCAATTTTGTAAAAATTGCATGAGTAGTTTTTAAAAAATTAGCTCTCAATGTTATTCGATATATATTTATTAATATCTCTTTTTTTTTAATTAAACTTCCGTGATTCCTTCTTTCACATCTTGAAATTTAGGTTCATTCTGAATAAAATTTGTCCATTTTTTATGATTTATTTTTTAAATTTATATTTTAAAATAATTTTTATAAATTTTTCAAAAATTTTGGATCATAAGCTTTAAAATTTTTTCCATCATCCTAAAGTAGATGTGTTTCTAAGCATACCTGCAAAATATTATATTTTTTATTCAAAATTTCCTATGATATATATGAATTTATATATATGAGCACTTTGAAATTTGGCATATTTCTTAAAAGCGATAATAACACAAATGTGGTTTATGCAGTTTGCTAAAATTATTTGACAGTATGAATGATAACTTTTTTCCACACATCTGAAATGAAAAAAAGGAAAGGAAAATAGGTTACTATAAATTAAGAAGTTTTATTCTTGGTGAAAATTGAAAAAAATACGCCAAGATAAATTTTTTAATTTGTCCATAAATTTTGCACCAAATTTTACAAAATTTAATATTTATACATAATTCGAATCATAAAATTGAAATATGAAAAAAAGTTGGAATGTCATGTCAGAAAAAGTCTGATTTTGTGTCAAAATACCTATGTTAGAATAATGCTATGTGTAAATCCAATATATATCGTAAGTTGCATTTTCAAGACATGAAAAACGCAATTTGAATTTTGTCAATTAGCCCATAGGATGAGAGATATAGAACTGTCTCCCCCTTTTTTTTTGTGCAGTCTGCATCCAGTCCTTAAAAAAGAAAAAAAAAGAAAAGGGCTGGTATCATGAGAATTGTAAAATAATTCACAAAAAAGTAAAACCGTACATACCATCTTATGATGCAAAAACATTATACAAGAAATGCTGGGGATGAGTACAGACAAATTAGAAGACAGGAAAAAAGATTATTTAAACTGAAGAAGAAATTATATTGGGAGGAGATTTGTAATATCTTAAAAAACAGAAAAAAGCTGGAAAGTTTTATGATGTAAACAATGCCATAAAAGAATTTTGTGCTAGGATGCACACTTGCCGTAATACAAACAGTGAACTTATTAATGACACAGTTGAAATACTTAAGAGATGGAGAGAACATTTCAAGACTGCTCTTGATGGAAAAAATATGTAGAATGAATTGGGAGAAGAATCAGGTTACACTGCTCAGAACTATCAATACGAAGACCTAGAACCACCATCCATGGGTAAAGTGCCGAGCAATGAATAATTTACATAATAGTTAGGCAGGGCCGGATGTTATCTGTTAAACTAGTCTTTAATAAGAGGAAGAGAAAAATCGCACATGAATCATATTTCATATTTTGCAGCATACATATAATTTAAGTATTAGTTTACTTTTTATTTAAATGATTTAGATGCTGGTAATACTAAATGGCAGTCTGTGATACATTATTTACCAGAAAGTTACTTGGTATTGTGCTTTTATCTATTAAAATTGAAGTTGTATTTCAGCATTTGTTTATGAAAGTTTATAAAGTCAGTTTTCTTTTTTAATCTTTATACAACTTCTTTTATTTGTCATAAGTTTTTATCAATGAAGCATATTTCTTGTGTAAGTTTGATATTGTTAATATTAGTATTAATTATTTATATATTTTGGGGGAAATTTTCTCTTGGGAGCAAGAATTACATTTTCTGTTTGATTATTTAAAATTTCTAAAAATGTGCATTTTCAATGCAAATGTCTTGCACATATTTTTTCCATGTTTCATTTAAAAAATGTATTTCACATTTTCTGTTTTCAGCAGAACTCATAAATACTTTAATTTTCTTATGCAATAAAATTGAAAAAAAAATTTCAAAAGAAGGATTGGATAAACCCCTCCTTTTTAAAAAAATGTGTGCAGCAGCATCTGGCTAATAAATATAAAATATAAATGGTGCTGAAGTTTTTTCACATTTTTTATGAATTTTTTAATGGGAATTTTTTTATTCATGTTGCTTTCCTAATATTGCAGTTTTATTTCATATTCACTGAGAATACATTGTTTCTAAATAGTTAGTAAAACAGTAAGTATACATTTCCTTTAGCTGGACGCATTGCCAGGATCAGATTTTTTTTGCTACGGTGATACCATATTTTGCCATCCTTGGTTAAAGAACTGAAATGCCTACCTCAGTAGAGAGTATATAAACACATTCAAAAAGTAAAACAAAAAAACAGTTGATTTGATATAAAGTACTGGAAAAAAGAAACAAACAACAGGTTTAATGATAAATAAAACCATAAATCAGAAATATATCTCGGTGAGAGTAATACCACAAAGCTTTCCGCTTATAAAAATCGAAAACATCTAGTTTAAACATGAAAGCAGTATGTGTTATACGCGTATTCATAAAAAGAAAGCTACTGTTTTCCTTCCTTCCTTAATATCATCTGTAAAACACCACTTTATTTCACTCAAGTTGCATATGTAGGCAAAATACTCTTTTCTTTGAAAAACAGTACAGCTTGTTTTTCTATTCCAAATTCTCATCATTATTAATAATTTTTAAGAATGAAGATTTCATCACTTTCCCCTGGCTAAAAGTACAGTGCCAAATCGAGAATACTTTTCTTTTGGTTCATACCATAATGAAGTTAAAAGTATGTTTACATTCTTATATTTAATATAATCATGCTGCATAAATGTAATTTTATTAGTCCAAAGGGATTTAGTTCCGAAGGACTATTACTTTCGTTTTGCGATTTTGTGTCGGAAACACAAAAACGGTGTATCACTTTTCAAATTGTTGCCACTAAATGTTATCGCTCTGCATTAAATTTAAAAAAATGAAAAATCTGCATAAATGTATGCATGTTTTTTTTTTTGACGTAGCTTTCTCTTCAAAAATCGTCTGCGTGCGTTGCACGGGAAAATAAAAAGGAATTTTAATTACAGTTCTAAATAAATAGCCAAATAAATGTGAAATTCGTAACAATATTCTCTAAAACTTTAACGAATTTTTCATTAACAAACTCAAAGATTTCAAAGCCAGCAATACCAACGTTGTACAGAAAAACATTTTTATCTCCAGCGCGTGAGAGCGTGTACCGAAATTTCTAAAGATATGCAGAATTTAAAATTATTTTGCGATATTGCTGTTGAACTGAATTTTATGGTTTAAGTGCGAAGAACATGGTATTTAACAAATAAAGGTAACACACAAAATGTTAAATAAACGTCCCTTTGGACGTAATTTAAAATCTGAAACATTTCAGATTTTTTTTGTGTTTTTGTTGTTATGGGTAAATCCAAGCATTTAAGATTTTGTTTTCACTGCAGGTGAACCATGTTCTGTTACATAGTAAATTAAAGTTAAAAAGTTATCTTGTAAGGTTATATTATAAGGTTGCATTATTTAGCCTTTTATATATAAATTCAAACATTTACGATAATAATAAAATTCATTTTTATGTCTGTTATTTCTTATTTAGACTTGCAGTAGAGTTTTATTGAATTCAAAAGAAAGAAAAAAAATTAGTGAGATTTTAAAACGGCCTAGCATTGGTTATCTTCAGAAAAAGACTTTGAGAAAACAAATTATTGATCTTTGTATGAAGAAAAGTGTCTGTCCTTACTGCCAGGCAATTAATGGTATGGAAATTTCTTATTACTTTGTATTAATGATTTGAGCTGACTGGCGGTTTATTGTTTATTACGTTAGTTGGATCTCGTATATTTTCTTCAATTTGATCAAAAATTTAAAATGCGTAGATATATGTAAATGTACATTTCTGTAGAATGGAATCTTGTATAGAATTCATTATTATTTTTATGATGTATATAAATCTGAAGATGAAAAGTAAATTTTTTAAAGGTCAAGTCAAGAAAGCAGGATTCTTAAAAATTATTCATGACAAATACAAAAAAGAGAAGAAAAGTGATCCTGTATTGTTAGAATATTTGGAAGAATTTGATGAAGTTATGAAAGGTAATAAGGACTTAAAACAACAAAAGGATAAACTGACTCAAGTAAGTTTTTTTTTTTTTTTCAAATTATTTTAAATTTCAAGGAAGTTCTATAAATTTTTAAAATGCTAAAAATTTAAAGTTTTGTTTATTAAATGAAATCAATGTATTAATAGTATTGACATCTTACTTATATTAAACTTAGATAAATCATGCATGTTTTATATCATGTTTCATTATGTCTCTTCCTTTTTTTTTTTTTTTTTTTTACATATTGGAAAACGAAGTAAAATGCGTCTTTTCTTTTTTTTTTTTTTTTTTTTAGATAAATTTGAATCCTTTGAAAGTTTTGGATCTTTTCAAAAGAATTGCTGATGAGGTAGGAATTTAACTTTTTTTAGTTGATTTGTACGCATGCAAATAAGTATGTTCAAGGTTCTGTGTCGGATCAGAGTTGCTATGTAATAAAATCTGCTCCTCTCAAAAAGGAAAATTAGGTCGCTAAACACTGGTAGTTTAGTCTGAGATTCGAATCCAGTGAATGAGCTAGCTGCATGGGCATTTTCATGGTTTTCCCCATGTGTAGCATGTATGCGAGCAGTTTTCTTAGGAAGTCCTCCACGAAGGCATCTCTCCCCTTAGGCAGATAGCCCTAGTGTGCACTGCCATAATCTCAATAAACCAAAACCAGACCTCAAAAAGGAAAAAGTATTATTTATCTCTATGTAATGCTTAAACTGATACTTTTCTGTTAACAGGGTGATACTCGCCAAGTGCCAAATATGGTAGCTTATTTATATTGTATCATGAACAGCTGTGAAATGATAATAGTTGATATGTATGATGCCAAATTCGTGCAGTTCTCTAATGTTTTGGAATGAAAGATTGCTGTGTACGTAGGGAGAACAAATGTTTTATTCTTCCCATGTACAGTAGTGTTTCACTTAAAAAACGTCAGAGGTTTGCACAGATTTAATATCACACACAGCCTCGGAATTGCACTAATTAAGCATTATGTATATGATATTTATTATGTATAAAATAGCTATTCTTTTAATGTTTTGTTTAGGGTTACTGCCATCTAGGTAGATTTGCACCAATGTTAGGTGCTGAGTAGCACCTCATTAGGAGAGAAGTACCCTTAAATTTTACAAATAACTCATTGTTAAAAAGTACATTTTAAAAATAGAATTTGATAAAATCTTTTCTGTATAATATGTTTATGAAGAACATTTGGGAAAAAGAAGGAAACTATAGTTAGAAATTAAATCTCTTGATATATTTAATGCAAATTTTAATGATTTGATTATGTAAGTTTCATGATTAGCAAGATGGCAATAGAACACTCTATTTTAAAAGCTATTCTAAATATTTTATTACCTATCTATAAATTTATATACAGGAATATTTATGAAGATTGATACAATATAGTTTAACCCTCTGACTTCCATTCTTTAAGATCATATTTATATCATTAAAGAAAGTAAGAAAACAAAATATTTAAAATTGTAAGTTAATATGTATCAGGAGGCAAAAAAATCTCAAGACTCGTGGACAAAGGTAGTCATGCCACTCAGGGGGTTGAAGAAACAACCATAGCTTTAAACATTTTTAACTTAGGTGTTACTTCAACATCCTACAAAACTACACCACACTAGCTAAAACCAAAATGAGATGCAAACACATTGCAGAAGTTATTGTAGACCAATTCAAACTTCAGCTACTCTCTGTTTATGAGGAGAACAGTTCCCACCATAGTGGCTGGTAGATGGTGGTTACTATAGCAACAGGGCTAGTATATTTCAAGTAGGGGTGATCCAAGGGAATGCTTTATTGTTTTTTTGGAGAAGGAGGGCAACTATTGGCTAAGGGGAAAACAGTTTACCATTCGTCATCTCAATTTCATCTCAGTAGCATGCATCTTTTCTCTTCAGCTTTATATTAATTATTTTTATTCTTGTTATTTCTTTTGTACTGGTATTTGTTTCTATTTATTGTGTTGTTTTTTATAGTGCTTTGATAATTGTAAATTTTTTAAAATGCCCTTCCAGTTTAAGAAAGGTCAGTCTTTAAAATTTCAGGCATGTCAAATTTTGCACTTCTGAAGCTTCAGCAAACTCTTTAGTAGTTCCTCTCCCATTGATATTTACCATTATGTGCTAAACTTTTGGAAGACAATATATTATAAGTTGCAATTGTCAGCCTGATTTTCATTTAGAATATATATATATTTCCAGTGGCTAGGCAAAAAATTACAAACAGAGATTAGAACAAAGAACAAAAAGACTGAAGTCATTGCCTAAAGAGCGCTCTTCCCTCTCAGTATCTCGACTCCTCTGTAAGACCATGAAGAGCCTCACATCGAAGCAGGTGGTCCCTGTCCATTTCTTCTCCAGAATTATAAAGTGGGCAAATAGGATCGCTTGAAAAGCATATGCAGTGCAGGTGGGCGGCAAGGCAATCATGTCCTGTAGACAGATGGAAAGCCGCAACTGCATTGTGTCTTGGACTATTGGGAATAAGAGAAGAACTTATCATTCTCCAACTTTTTAATGCTGTACGAGTCTGAAGATCTAGTTAGAAATTAGACATAAATAAACTTTTTAAAAACAGTTTAATCCTCCAATAAGAAATGGCTGTATTAGGATGTTGTAGTAAGCTGGCACCACTTTTTGCTTAAGTCCACTTGTTCATTGCCTAAAAGGCCACAATGGCCAGGCACCCACTGGAGAATGATTTGTTTCCGCTTTAAAGTGAGAGTACAAAATATATCTTGATATTACAAAATTCCAGGTGTTAATGGGTGTTCAACAGAACTAATTGATTGAATAGATGCTTGAGAATCAGAAAAAATTGTTTTTGCAAACTTGTAATGAATAGTTAATAATTGCGGTAGAGCTATGCAGATGGCTACTACTTCACTATGAAAGGAGTTCCCAATGTATCCTACAGAGACTTAGAAAGAAAAAGAGGGATATTGTTCGGAGAACAGCCTTGGTTGCGCCAACTTGGCTTCTTTAAGGTATGGGTGACATTTCATCATGCCAACGGAAGTAAATACTACAGATAATCAAATACTACAGAATAAATACTACAATAATAAATGCTGCAGTAATAAATACTACAGGTAATAAGTAATACTACAGATAATCCCTTAGCAAGGGAAAAGTATTACGTCTGTCTGCCTAGAGGAAGTACATCATCGAATTACAACCATTGCCTGCGATACCACAATAAGCTGTTTCTCCCTTTTTGGCATCAAGGCTGTTCTCCGAACAATATCCGAAAAAAGACTGATAACACACCAGCCCCAACCTTAAAATGACAGTCAAAGTGAAAACCATGAGTAAAAACGTGCAGCAATTGAATGGGTGGATGTCTAGTCGCAATGGTCTCCAAAGTGAGACATTTCAAAACGCTTTATGGAACATCTCTCTTCCTGTGGATGGTTTTCACTAGGTCTAGCTTTACCTCGACATTAATCACCTCCAAAGGGTTTCTGGTTGTCAAGAG
>KK121943.1:16009-26584 GCA_000611955.2 Stegodyphus mimosarum
GAACTTTTTATATAAATCTATATTGGAGTTTTAATTTCCTAGGCTTGACTACATAGTCCCTCCAGTAGAGAACCTCCATTCGCAGTAGCTTTTTGTAGAGAACCAATTCCCTCATATTTAGAACATATAACATTATAGGTACTGCAATTTCACATTATGCATATAGCTATTACGATTTCAATAAAAGGTTATACAGTTCATGATATGGAAAATACTGATTTTACTGATGATTTGAATTTCAGTATACAGGTATTAAAATGTGTTAGTGTTATTATTATATTAAAGTTGAAGATTAATATTAACAGAAAAATATCTGCAAAATATTTAATTGTGGAAATTTTGTTATTTTTAATTCAGGATATTCCCCTCCTTCTGATGAACCCACATGCTGGACGGCCAGAACATTTAATTCTGACAAAGCTACCAGTCCCACCATTGTGTATTAGACCTTCTGTAATATCTGAAGTCAAATCTGGAACGTAAGTTAAAAATGTTTTTAGAAGAACAATATGAAAATTTGTTTAAAGTGCCCAAAATGTTAAAAAAACAAATTGAATGGATAAGACAAACTACAGTGTCTCCATAATTGTTGACAACATTTCTGTTTTCTTAAAGATTATATTATTTTTTAAGGTATAGCATGTTATACAGTAAAATACTTATTTTCACCGGCACCCAGTTAACCAGCGACAGTACTTAACAGTACATTTACAGTACTTTTGAGAGTAATTTTAAATCTGAAATTTAGGCCTATGAGATAAGCAAGTATGTAATGGGCTCACAATCTTAACTTGATGTTGGACTTAATGTTGAAAACATTTTGATTACGTTTCTAACCCCAATGTAATAAGCTTCGTACAACTAGTGAATCAAGGAGTTATCCCTACAATAAAGATGAACTATGATCCCTTTTTGTGCATCTGTGTGAGAACTTTGAAAGTAATTTTCATGATTTTTGGACAGGTTGAAAGGAGAATTTAATAAACATGTATATGTGGTTTTAAAGCATTGTAGTTTTATTACATCAATACCATTTCTTATAACATTTTACGAAGTGATTTGCTAATATGTCTAGTAATTTTTATGACTAATATTTTGTATAACATTCACCCTTGTGAAGTGGAACCTAACAGAATTGACATATATATCTTGTTTTCCTTACAGTTTTCTGATTCATTAGTACTTCCTACATTGAATAATTTATCTGCTAATTTTTGTCACAGATTTCCACATCTTCCATCGAAAACACTTTTATGCTTTCCATTTCAAAGGTTATGAAATTGCTAAAAAATATTACTTAAAAAGGAAAACTGTGTGGCTCATTCTAGGAAGTCATAAGGGGAAAATGTGAATTTACTTAATCCGTCTGTTAGGGTTGAGAATGCTATATTTGCTTGTTCTCCAGCAGCCAAGCAGTAAAGTCTCTGAACACTGGTAGTTTGGTAGTTTGGTCTGAGGTTCGAATCCCAGGAAGCATCCCTTCCCTTAGGCAGACAGCCCTCGAGGCTTTGCCATAATCACATAAACCAAACCAAACCAAAGCCATATTTGCTTTGTCTCTTTCCTGGAAAGATATAAAGAAATTACCTTACCTTGCTGTTGGTGTAAATCGTGTTTTGTGATCATGTTCTTAGATGACTAATCGATTTGCAAAGATACTTCGGGATTTAAAAACAAGTTCAACACCCATGTTAGACATCATGGATTTACTTACATATTTGGAGAAGATTAGTGTTAGTGAAGAGGATGTGCAGTCTTGGATAGATGTAGACAATTCTGTTCCTATTGCACTCTCAAAATAATCAGACATATATTAAAAAAAAATAAGACAACACAGAGCAAAAAAGGTACATGGAAGGAAGCTGATGAAGAAGTGCAGTCTTTAGTAAGATTGCCCAAGAAATGTTCATCTATGTCTATACATGATGTTATGAAGCTTCATTCTGTGTACAGCAAAATTTTAAAACTATGGCAACAGTCTTGTGAGTAGGCAGACATTCGAAGTTATATACAGTTGTGCTAAGAAATAAATAGTTTCCATGTGCTAATAAATATGGTGGTTTTAAAATGCTGTTTGTTTTTTGAAATATAAAATCATGTTATGTGTTTTAATTTTAAATAATCTGTATAATTTTTGATTTTATGTAATTTTGACAGATCAAAAATACAGTATATAACAAGCAAATAAGTTTTTGAAATATATATCAAATTATCCACAATCAGCATGGTCCTATTGCTGATAGTTAAAGGTGCACAAATTCGCTTTCTCAGTTGGACTGAAATATATTAAATTAGAAGAATCCTTTATTTTCTTTCAAAATAATTTCATTTCATCTCATTAAGAATTCTTGGTGTATCTTTCCCCCCCCCTTGTCTACTTGTAACTCTTATAGAACTGGCAAATTAAAATTAGATTAAAAATTTTAATTTACTATTGAAATAATAACTATTTTTATCTGCTGTGTCAACAGCTGAATTTATGCTATCATCCTCCTTCATTTTCTATCTCTATGTCCATTCTCAGGTATTTTTCCTCCTGTTAAAAGTAAATGTATGCATATAGTTTAATTTGATTATCTGATTTTCAAAATAAGACTGTCAAAACTATGCCTAAAATGTTAGGATTTTTCTTTCATATTGATAAGTATCACACTTATTATACATCCATGTGCATACATACATATGTGATCCTTAAAAGTACAGGGTTTTTTGGAATGCTTTTATTTGTCGTTTATTTATTTTTTTCTCTTATAATCTTTTACTTTCATTTCAAAATTATTCTCAACTGCCTTGTTCTTGCATTATTTTTTTATTAACTTAGCGTTGAGGGCAGAAGATAATGAAGCTCCTGTGTTTGTACCTTTTATCTGTTTATGAAATGATTGCGTATAAGTTTTCTGAGATCCAACAAATGAATTTACATTTAATAGAAATGAATATTAGTTGAATTCGTAGGTAACAGAAATATTGTTTCTGCGCAGTCTTTTTATGAAAATGTGTATAATGTTTATGTTTTTTAGTAGATACTAAAGGTGGCCAAATTGATTTCAGATTATTTATAATTGTGAAATTCTTCATGTTTGCTCAGTCTTACTGGTCATATGTACTTTTTATTACAAGATACTCTCTAATCCTAGAGATATATCATTTTTATACTGGACTGCAAGGCACTTCATGCTTGAGAAGGCTATGGCCAGCGTAATTTATATGTGCACAAATCTTTAAATATTTAATGGCAATAACCTGAATTAAATATTTATAGTAGTAAAAGAGCAAGTGAGACAAAAATAGGTAATATGAAGAAATGGTAGTATTTTATGATTGTCTACTGATCTTGCAAATTTTTTTTTTAATTACTGCATAACATTATTATTTAGACATAACATATATTAGATATAAAGCAGACATTTATTTTGTGTGCATATCTCATTGTATTTTTATCTTTTAGAAATGAAGATGATATGACTGAGAAATTAAGAGGTATAATTCTTGTGAATCAAGCAATTATAAGTGGTGCCAATATGAATTTTCAGCGTATGATGGTATGCTTAATTTAGAATAAATTCTTTTTTCTTTGTTTCCCTTAAAATAAAAATTATTAACATTCCTTTCCCCCCCCCTTTAGAATCTCTGGGATAACTTGCAAGCTCAAGTTGCGCTCTATATAAATAGTGAATTATCTGGTTTAAGTCCAGATATGCAGGTATAGGATTTTAAAAAATTTCTTAAATAAATTCAAAAGTTACGAATTGCATATAATTTTATCTTATCTAATGATGTATGTAAATTCTGTGATTGTTTGATTTTTATTTTTCATCTTTAAATTGTTTTGTACTATTAAAATTTCATTAAAAAAGAGTATGGATATATTTTGATCGTAAAGTTATAAAAGTTGTTTTGCTCTTGAAAATGTACTTTAATTAATCTGTTTATATTATTTTATTGATTTATAATATATTTATAAATAGCGTCTGAATACTGGAAGAGGTATTGTGCAGAGATTAAAAGGAAAATATGGTCGTTTCAGAGGAAATTTATCTGGAAAACGGGTGGAATTTACTGGTCGAACGGTTATTTCACCAAATCCAAATTTACAAATTGATCAGGTAATGAGAAAATAGTAATAGTATAGATAATATTTTTAATGCTGGAAATATTTATTTAAAGTTTTTTAATTGTAATACTCATATATATATATAATATAAGCCATTTCAAAAATAGGTTGGAATTCCTGAACATGTAGCAAAAATTTTGACGTATCCTGAAATGGTAAAATTATTTGAATATTTCAGTGGCCTTCATTACTTTACCTTGTTGTGTTCATTTGAATTTGAAGAAAAAGTTTCTATGTTTTTATAGGTGACTGAGCATAACATGAAACGACTGAGAGCATTAATCATGAATGGTGGTTGTAAACATCCAGGAGCAAATTTTTATATTGAACGCAACACTAAAATGAAAAGGTACATTTGATTTCTTTTTTATACTAATTTGTAGACAGATAATTTACTACAAAAGTTCCTGAGCAATCTACTTCCTGATGGATGCCTTCAGAGAGAACTTGTCAGGACATAATATGAGAAAAGCATTCCTCCCATATGTTGTTGTGATGTGCCTGTAGCTTACTTAATTAGCTACTGAAATGGTTTAAGTTCGATTCTTGGTGAAACATGATATATATTCTGCCTGATCCTTAATTTTGCAAACCTAATGATTTTATATCTAGTTGTATGCACACAGAGATATAGTGGATAATAATTGATCTCATTGCAATTTAACGGACTCTCTCATCTCACCCACCAACCATCCATTAAGTATATGTGTAGGGAGATTTAAGAAATTAAAGGCATGAAGTTGCTGCTATTACAGGAAGCAAACAGAAGTAAAGTCATTAAAACATTCCCATACTATCCCATTGAATCGCATGAATTATACAGAAATTCTACTACTACCTCTTTGACTAAATTTTTTCCTTCCATTCCTCATTGACTGACTATAAAAAAAATATTTTTCTGCAATTTTGAAATTACTAAATTTCTAACTTGACATGGTAATTTCAACTCATATCTGAAGAGATTTGGGTTAGCTGATATGGACTTGTGTTCCTGCAGCTTTGGAGGAGTACAAAATGATGAACATTTGTTGTTCTATTGTTCAAAGTTTATGGGAGGACAAAAAGAACTCATTTCTAAGTTAAACTCTGTGAACATTACATGTCCTCCCCCTCTTCATGTATTTGTTCAGGTTAAAATGGCATTCTCTTTTTTCGGTATGTTTATCTCTTATGTGTTATCTGTGAAATTGTAAGTTTATTTTATTTTGTGTTGTGTTGTTGTATTTGTTTGTTTCTGTAAGCCTTGTGTAATTCTATGTGGTGCAGAAGGAATTTAAATATTCTTAAATAAATACTATCCCATTGCCTCTCATATCATTATATCAGTTAAGTTTTTAAAGGATTTAGTTACAAACTTGCCATAATCTCAGCCACATCCATCTAAAAATTGAGAAACTAAATACCAACATGGTATCAAGTGTGTATACCATCTCCGTTCATAATGAAGATACAAATACTGAAACTCAGTATGTCAAGTTTGACATCTTGCAAAGTATCAATAAGAATTGTTGAGCATTTAAAAAATACATGTTCAAACTCTTTTCCAACTAATGCAGCAATGAAAATAACTCATCTTTGATAAGCTATTACTTGGAGCATCCAAACTGTATTTAAATAAACAAACAACAAAAAAAAAAAATCATCAACAGACATCAAGGCAAAAGCAGGCTTAAAATTATAGAAAAATTGTCACAAGACCATTTCTCAATAGGGAATTTTCTTTTAATCTGCTATTTATCTGGATGCCGATCCTCAAAAAATGCAGCACTTATGCATAGAAGAAAGGGAACTTGATTGAACCATTCATTCTCATTTTTCAACTAATGAAGCAGATGAGCAATCTCTGAAAGCTTCTGACTTACTAATAATGTGGATTTTAGGGTGTCAGAATATTTTATTTCATTGTAACTTCCTTTAAATGCATATGTAACTTGATTCTTCTAGATACATTTATCTCTTATGTAGTATTCAGCATGTCAGCTAATAATTGAAGAGTCCCATTTAATTCATGATGAAGGCATGGTTGATTTTTCAAGATAAATGCTGATAAAATTTTTTTTCCTCCAATGGTGTGCCATCACCCGACTTCTTCTTGGCCACTATTAAGTCCAGAAGTGGTGGTCACTTTATTATGGAGGTAACTAATAGGTGGGCTATCCTTGCTTCCTATGAAGGGACAGCCATGGCTTCTCCCAAATTCAAACCCGGGCCCATTGGCATCGCATTCAGCTCCCCTAAGCACTATTATCATCTGGGCAGTTGATAAAACTTAACAGCTAAAAATTGATTTAGCTTATACTTACGCAACACATTAAAAAACATGAAAACTCCATGTAGTTTGACAAAGTTCTAATGCAGAAGGAACTACCATCAATGTTTGCTGCATCTTCTCCTGTTGGATAGCAACACTGATGGAAAGCTTATGAAGCTGTTACTTTAATCACAAATGATAAGAATGTTTTACGTAATTACCACTATAATAATATTTTCTACATAAAAACGTATATTTCTAATTACTGAAGAACTGTTATTTATATCACTTTGCCTTATATTTAGGCCAATTAAAATTATCATTTTAAATTTATTTTTGTCTTTAATTTTTACATTGTTTTAGTGTGAAAAATAACCCAGAAGAAATCATATTTTTTATAATGTTATTGAGATGACCATATATAATAAGTAAATTATTCTGTCATGTTTGGCAAATACGTATTGTATGCTGGAAAAGCAATTACATATTATAATTAGGTCTGTTGCTTTTGTTTATCACATGAGTGACTGCTTAGCAATAACAAGTGCTTTTCTAAAAGTAGACTTGACTAACTGGTAATATTGCATCAATTTTCTCTTCACTTAGAAAATTTTTATTTGATAATTATAATTTTTTTTATCCTTTTGTTGCAAGAATATAAACAAAATGTTATTAAAAATATTTAATATTTTGTGCATGATTTTTTGTTGAACTAAATGAAAATAAAAATTTGTTCAATTGTATGAAGTAAATTTTGTCTATAGAAAAAATTTGTTTAAATCGCTGAGAATTTAATTCTTTTTTTTTTTTTTTTTTTTTTTTTTTTTTTTTTTTTTTTTTTTTTTTTTTTTTTTTTTTTTTTTTTTCTTTTTTATATTCAAGCCCTGTATTATATTTAAAGAAATTAAATAATGAAGAATCTGCATAAATGTATGTTTCTCACATTGTGATAAAACAGTAGTACTAGAGCCACCAAATTTTTAATAACATGCGTTTCCACCCGAGTGTGAGCATCTGGAAGCCCAAATTTGGAATTTGTTTTATTATTTATTTCATATTTTGTAAAACTTTAACGAATTTTTGATTAATAAACTCAATGATTTAAAAAGCAAGCAATGGCAACACTCTACAGAATAAAACATTTTTATCTCCAGCAGGTGAGACTGTGTATTAGAAATTCTAAAGATATGCTCATTTAAAAATTATTTTTTTATATTACTGTTAAACTAAATTTTATGGTTTAAGTGTGAAGAACAGGATATTTAATAAATAAAGGTAACACACAAAACGTTAAAAAAAGCCCCTTTGGGTGCAATTTTTTTTTCTAATACTGACCTTTTTTTTTTATTTTAAATCCAAATGAATTGTCTATAAAATCCACTTCATCCATGGCCTGAGTTCTTAAATGTTGTATAAATTGCATCAATTTGAATAACTACAGCAAAATTAATTGTATTTATATTTTTACAGTGATTTGAATTATGCAAACAGGCGACGAATTGCTGATAGTTTGAAAGTAAGTTGCATTTATATATCTTCCAAGTTTAGTTAATGCAAGATTTTGAAACAAGATCTTTTTTATGTAATGCTTTGTGAATAACGTTATTTCAAGTTGGGGGATGAGAGATTTTGTTATATTAAACACTTTTAAATGTCTCGTTCCCCATCAGTTTGTTTATAAAAAAATCATTTTGTAATTTTTTTTTACTCTATTTTTTTTAAACATTATAACTTGAGTTTTATATTTATTTCTATCAAATGTTAATGAGATGAGAAAAGTATAATTTTAGAAAAATAATAAGGAATGAATTATGTTTCTTTATTATTGAAGCATAGTATAAAATTTAATATATTTTCAGTGTGGTGATATTGTGGAACGTCACATGATTAATGGAGATATTGTATTATTCAATCGACAGCCTTCTCTGCATAAGCTCAGCATTATGGCCCATAAGGTATTAAGTTCTTTACATATTGTTATAAATTTCTGCAAATATTTAAATGCATTTAATTGTATTGTTATAACATTATATATTGTTTTAATTTATTTGTTTAACTGTTACATTTTGAATAATAATTTTATGGTGTATTTTTATAATTGAATTTACGCCATATATTTTGTATATAAATGCTCATTTCTTATTCAGAATTGTAGATCTTGGGATTCTGAATCAAACAACATTTAAAATATGAAAATAGTTCAACTAGAACCTAAGATCTATATAGAAACTCTTGTTTTGGTCATTGGCAACAAAAGGTTTTGCCAGGTTGGCATCATGTTGCAATTTTTCACCTTTTCTTGACTTTTTAAAAGCTTCCAGAAGATGCATCTTTGAAGTTATATGCATGATCCATGCTTGAGCTAGTAGAGTCAGTTTACCTTATTTATTTCAATGATTAATGCAAAGAGTTATTTGAATGCTCTCTGTTAATGGAGTGCCAGTTACCAAATATGCATCAAAATGCCAAATGTGATAGCCTGTTTACATTGCATCAGAAATAGCATCATTGAGAACAAGCAGGAAAAATGCACATCAGTCCAGTAATTTTCCATCCTAGATTTTTATTTCTGTTTGTACCAAAATACAGATAAATCATTCTTTGCCGAATCTGTGCCTGAATCAAATTTATATAATTCTGTGATTTTTTTTAAGTGAAAATGAATGTTTGTGTGTATGTAACACTAGTTTTATTCATCTCATGTATGTAGCAATTTGTTTTTCCTTAAAAGAAAATCAGAGAATTGTACAATTTGGCATCACACTGCTTTAGCATTTCACACATTAAGCATTACATATATTATATTCATTAGATATGAAAAACACTTATTCTTTTCATAAAGTTTTATGTATCACCAGGGTTGCCACTATCTATTAGATTTCATGCTAACATTTATGTTTGAATCTAAGTGGCACTCCATTAACAAAAAAGAACGGTTACTAGAGTTTATTCTGTAAGTGATGTTAGTAATGTGTGATATTTTTGTGTGTTAGGAGAATTTGCCTTAGCTTTGTGTTCTCAGTGAATTATTTACAGCCCATATTTTTGCTGTACACGATTATTAGTCACAATGAATTGTTGGTTTTTCTCCACCTATCTAAAATAATTATTATAAGAGATCTCCACAAAGCTATAGCTCATAACGGATTTAATAAGCATGCTACTGCCCAGTCTTTCTTTTTTTCTGTTCATGTAATTTAGTGTAATTATATGCTTAAGTAATGTATGTTGTTGTTTTGTTAAGTTTTATTCAGTTTTGAATTGTGTTCTAGGCAAAAATTGTGCCCACTCGGACATTTCAATTTAATGAATGTGTTTGCACTCCATATAATGCTGATTTTGATGGGGATGAAATGAATATTCATCTGCCACAAACAGAGGAAGCTAGAGCTGAAGCTTTAGTTTTAATGGGGGTAAGATGGCTTTTAATTGAAAATTCTTCCAAGTTTATTTTTGCTAATATTTTTTAATATTAAATTATTTTTTAGGTGCAATCTAATTTGGTTACCCCACGAAATGGAGATCCATTGGTGGCAGCAATTCAAGATTTTATTACAGGTTGATAGCCTTTTTTTTTTTTAAAATTATTAGTGTAATCTAAATGTACATAATATATACATGTTAAGAAACTTCAATATGGTTGTAACGCATAACTGAAAAGTTTTGTCAAGTTTGTCATAAACTTGTGAAAAAACCTATAAATTAATTTTCCATAAAATCTCTACTTTGAAGCACCACTGAGATCAGTACATATGTTATTTAAATGCCGATTTCATGGTCCATTCAAAACGTGTTGCTTTAATATAGCATGTCCACTCTTCCTTTAAAAAACGCACTTGGTAGGGGTAGGGATAATTGAAGGGTTAACATTACAATTTTTTTTTATCCCTGTTGAGGGTACATTTGATGATATTGAGTTTTGGTATTCTTTTTTGTGTCAACTTTATGCATTTTTTTCAGTTAAATCCATTCCATTACTGGGGTCTTATTGTATTTCAACCATTAAAATCTTTATTCTAATTTCCTTGACTTTGAACTTGGACATATGTATATGTATATATATATATATATATATATATATATAATTAATAAGTAAGAATGTAGAAGCTATGGTACATTCGAAACCTCTAAAATCCTATTTGTAAAAGCACAGTTGTGCCAAAAATTACATATCAAATAGAATCAAAATACCATTATTAACAATAAACAT
>KK121943.1:39315-55936 GCA_000611955.2 Stegodyphus mimosarum
TTTTTTTTTTTTTTTTTTTTTTGAGAAAAAGAAGGAAGACATCTTAAATTTCTCAAATTCATAAATTGCCATTTTGAAATTTAAAATTGTTCATAAAATAACTATTATATGTTCATTTTAAGTGCAAGACAGAAGATATGTACAATGTGTTGGGAAAATAAAGTTAAGATCCCTAATGTTAAAAACTATTGTAGATAAATATAAAATCCCTGGTAATAATTATTTTACTACATTGAAAATCCTTAAAACAACTATGAATTATTTCATGGCAGAGCAAGAAGAAAAAGTTGTTGAATTTCAAAAAGTTATTATATTATTAAATAAAGCCTTTGAAAAATTAAATGAATAGAAGTGTTGAAATGTGTATGAAAAATTCTTATAAATTTCATAAAAATTCCTCCAGAGTTCATTGATTTTTTTAAAGGAGTTTTCATTACAAACATTATGCATGTGATTTTTGTTTAGAATAAAATTATGCATCAGTTATCTACTATTCGTGATGATGCTGGTAAAGTTTGTCACAAAGAACTTCATAAAACAAACAGTGCTCTGATTATGGCTCAGTGTGGATCTAAAGGTTAGTGTAAATACTTTTTTAAATTTGCAGTATTTTCTAGATTCTGTTTTATTTGGGACGTTATTTTATTACTATAACTTTTTTTTTCTTTTAAAGTGAGAAATTCTTTTTTATATTTTAATATAATATAATGCATTTTTATATTAAAGGCTCTAATATCAATATTAGTCAAATGGTTGCATGTGTGGGACAACAATCACTAAGTGGTCACAGAGTTCCTGATGGTTTTGACAGACGATCTTTGCCGCATTTTAAAAGAAATAGTAAGTTTCTCTAAATAAAGCTTTTATTGGTTATATAGAAACCTTTAATGAAATTGTTAATAATGCAATTCAGCTTTTAAATATTATTTGTACAAAGTATCTATTTAACTATTCTTCTGTTTTATTTAGGTAGTAAGGTAATGAATTATAATTTTTATTTAATTTCATTATTTTTACCTTGTTTGATGTTAAGGGCTTTTGAAAATTTTACAGGTAAAACTCCTGAAGCTAAAGGTTTTGTTCAAAACAGTTTTTACTCAGGCCTTACGCCAACTGAATTTATATTTCATACAATGGCTGGAAGAGAAGGTGGGTATTTTATTTTAAATTTTTCATAACCTGTTAAAATCTTGCCTTTTGATCTTCTCTAATGGTATGATGACCATTACAGGTCTTGTTGATACTGCCGTGAAGACTGCTGAAACTGGTTATATGCAGAGACGATTAATTAAAGTGAGTTTTTTTTTTCCTTGAAATCCAAATATATTTTCTTTCACTGAAATTATATTTAACAATAAAACTCTGTGAGAAATAAATCATACCAAGGGCACATTTAATTTATTACATTTATGTTTGAAAAATAAATTATTTCTTTCCTTTAGAAAAATAATTATTTCACTAAATTTTAAATCCTCCAGCCTTTAATCAAGCTTATCTGAATTTTACTGATTATATTCAGCATTTATACAGGGTGATGTATTTTGCTTCTACCGGTTGTAAATGGTAACTGTGCCAGACTTCTCATCTGCATATGTGCAGAGCTAGGAGTCAGGCATTGCCAGTACAGTTGTATATTTTGGCAGTCGAAACCTTAAGGTAGACATACTGAGTCACAGATGCTTGCTGGTTATTACAGTGGAACAATGAAGCTTGCCAGAATTATGGGTAAGATAGTTCCTGGATGCAATTTGATTCCAACAGGATGGCACAATGGCAAAACACAAGAATGGCTGTATTTTAACAGTCATTTCCATATCTGATTTCCTGCTTTAGTGTTTTAGCTTAGCCATCTCACTCTCCAGATTTGATAGTTCCAGACAACTTTTATGGATCAGAATGTTTTAAACTAGCAGCGCATGAGGATTGTGAGCAATTTTTGTGATGGATAGAGGATGCATGAGTAAGAAATTTGTTATTAAAGGGGCATGTATTGAAAACTAATGCTGATAAACATACATGCCTCATTTCTTTTCAGTAATTCCTTTTAAAAATTGATTTTATGAAATACTTTCAGTAATATAAAGTTTTGTTTGCCTATGTTCATATTAATGAGTGTATGTTGTATTTGTAAATATTGTATCATTAGTGTAGAACTGAAGATATCCAGCTAGCATAAACTACAGATGTCATTATTGTCTTTCACATTTAATTTTTTTGTGAAATTAAGCAGCATTTACCAAGTTATGAGAAAAATACATGCTTTTAAATAAGTTACTACATTTTTGTTAAATATTATTAACTTGCATGTTTTTATTTTCATATTTTGAAAAAATAAATTTAAATAACTTGCTTTAGGAAGCACAGGTGTCATGAAAGAATAAAGACGATCAGCAGCTGTTCTAATATATATACCCTTCAGCTGGTTGCAATAGCAGATGGAATTCACTTGATTACACAACTTACTATTCTGGAAGTGCTGTGTATTCATGATTGCACAAAAAATTGAGTATCCAAAAATATGTTACCATTATTATAGGAGTCAGAATATAATATTTAATTATGCATCATTTTCCTTGGTGGGATTAGAATCTTTGTTAATGATGATGTTCCTTGTCATGGTTGTTTTCCTTCCATAGGAGGAAAATCATTCTGTCTCATTCTGACACACATCCACTTGAACAGAATTACATAATATGATATTTAATCATAGCTACAAATAATGTTCGGGCAGTGTGCTATTTGTGCAAGGTCCGGAGTATAATTAATTAACCTATGAGCATGTGTGCTCATATGCATTACACGAGTGCATGCACTAGATTCAAAAGACCTGGTTCATGTTTTTTGAAGAAAAAATTTTAAATCTTCAGAAAAAGTGTTACATCTATACCAGTTTTAAATTTTGTGATCAAACTTAAAAAATGTGATATTAAAAATTTTAATTTCTCCAAATGCTCTTATGAAATAAAATTTCTTAAAGGAATAGAAAATTGTATCATATATTAGCATAGGGAAAAAATACTATACCTTTATTCTATATCAATTCTTTATTGGCACTATAGACACAGTGAAAAAAAATGCAGCACCAAATGTTAGGAGCACATTAAACAAAGTGTTGTCATGTGTTCCAAATACAAGTATAACATTTTTCACATTCAGCACTGCGTGTTCCCATTTTTTTGTCCTTTTTCACTAGACAAACACTGCATGTCCCCCTCACCGTTTCTGAATTTTTTTTTTTTTTCAATAAAGCAATTTATGTCATTCTCAATCTCGTTTCAGAATCTATATCACTTTCTGAATCAATATCTTGCAAACTAATAATTCATGGTCACTTCCGTCTTCATTTTCTTAAATGCATTCTTCGCCAGTTGATGCGTCTAATAATTTTTGTAACATTTCTTCCTGGTAAGATGAATTACACAACATATAGTAATATGAATAGGCACACTTGGTCTAAAAGGCCTGATCTGATCAAAATCGAGGCTCCAAATTAAATGCCTGGCAAAAAGTACATATCGCATGGGTTTCATTAGACCCAGTGTGCACGCTAGCAGGTTAAAAACTTAAATTTCTGGCTTTTAATTTAATTATGTATCTGCTTTCCTGAGTGATGTCAGTATATACTTTCCTTTTTACAGTAGTTTGGTCTTTGATATGTAATAAGTGGTATGTGAAAGAAAAATAACATTTATCCTCCCCCTTTTTTTTTTTTTTTTTTTTTTTTTTTTTTTTTTTTTTTTTTTTTTTTTCTTTTTTTTTTTTTTGTGACAGTTCACTATTTGTATATGATCTGAGATATATTTATTTAAAAAGGCTTCAATTTTTTTTATTTAGTATTTCAGTTTACTGAATGAATATATTTAAAACAGGGCAAGAGAAATATTTTCTTTTCTAATTTTATATTTTTCAGTCTCTAGAAGATTTGTGCCTTCATTATGATTTGAGTGTTCGAAATTCTGTGGGTGAAGTTGTGCAGTTTGTGTATGGTGCTGATGGCTTGGATCCTGCTTCCATGGAAGGAATCAATAAATTTGAAATGCGAAAGAAAAATATAGCTGAATATTGTTTGAAAAATGATAATGATCCACCAGAGGAACCTGTAGTTTTTGAACGAGCTTTATATCATATTACGGTAAGAATATAAAGTAATTTTGTGTCTGTTGATTTTTTAAGAATTTAATAACTGTTTAAAGTATAGTGTAGGCTAATCCTGAAAGAAATAGTCATTTTCAAAATCTTACAGAAATGTGATTTTTAATAACATGGGTAAAATACATGGTTAGCAGAGTATGTCTTGAATTACAAATTACAAATGTTCTGTATGTGACCATTTTGTAACATGGCAGATATTAATGTGATAGTCAAGTTTTTCCCAAAATGTTTCTACATTTCAATATCAATAGTTAGAGCAGCAATTGTCATGTCTTGTTTATGCAAACTTGTTAGAACAATAAAAATTTGGTCCTTTATGTATTTCTGCAAGAAGTATTCACACATTGTTGAATCCAGATTTTTTGGCCACCAAGATGCTGGAGCCACGTTGTAGTCTGTTGAATGCTAATCCAGCATTGAGACAGAATTTTAGTGCATGCCATGTTCATAGCTACCAACTCTCCTAGTTTTACATCACATCTCCAGGTCTCCTGGTAGGTTGCCAAATCTATCACTTTTTAATTTTTTGGCCTTTACTAAGAAAAGTAATTCTCTAATAACTGAGGTTTGTTGAGTTAATTAAACTCGAATTGTGCAAATTGTATTCTCTCACTTTTAGTGATTTTCGGCATAAATTTTCTCCTTGATTTTTCACTTGAATTGTTTTAAGCTACTGTAGATATTTGTAGAAATTTTTATGAAAATTCAACCATTGTTAATATTTGTATTTAATTTTGTTTTACATCAATAAATGGTCTGTTACTAATTTTATCCACATAGTAAATCAATAAATCAAAGTAAAATATCAATTTATTTTCTTCTCATTTAAAAATTCTTTAATAAATAAAAGCCTTTATGTCCTACTCATTTTTTCAATATTAAAGTGTAAGAAAATTCTAAAATAAAATTAGGCAAAGAGCTTAATATTTAGAATATTTAATAAAATATTAATACATTTTTACATTTATGTCAGAATCATAAATAGTTCTGTAACCTGTGTCATGCCTTATGAAGTGAATAGCATGAAAAACCTCCTGGAAACTTTTGCTTTTTCATATTTTGAGGTTGATAGGTATGTATTATAACAGCTTTAAATTTTGTTGGTAAAATCTTCTACAATTTGAAGTAGATGAAGATTAATGTGTGTGTTAATGGCAATATTTGAAACACAGGCTCGAGAGCCGCATGCAGTTCTCACAGGAAGAAAGTAATTTATTTTTTAAAGATTAGAATATGTTTTCTCTTTTCTTTTTTGCATGTCGCCTTTTTTTCTGAGTGTATCTTTCATTTTGTGAAATAAATAAAGTCATTGCTGTGTTCCATCAATGGAGTTTGCTTCAACTGCGATCACAGTCTTAATTATTTTTGGAGGCACCGACCAAAATCGAATAATCGTGTGTATTTTTATTTTATTAGTTCATCACTGAACATAATGTTAGAGATACCAGGTTATTACTTCCTGTTAATATTGAAATGCCTTATTTTAGTACTGTATTAGATATTATATTTAATATTCATTTTTGTTGTCCAACACTAGACATTTATAGTGTATCCATTGCTCTATGTTGCTATTTTTATTTTAGTCACAATGAATGTGGTAGAGAGTATGAATTTCATATAATTTAAGTATTTCATTTTTGAGGTTTGTGTATTTAAGAGAGTGCATTTAACTCTGTGATTCCTAAGTGCATTAATTAATTGCAGTAGTTAATTTGAGTATTTTGAGGAAGCATAAAGAATAGCGTGTTCGTAAATTTTTAAAATAGAAACATTGTCTTACTTAGGAAAAGCTTGTAAGGAAGATTTGCAAAACCTTGCGGCTGAACTTGGGAGTTCATGTGACTGTATATTTGAAAATAGATTTAAAACAGAAAATTGTTGAAAGCAGAGATTATGATGAAATATTCGTCAAAGGAGTCTTATACATAATAATATTAGAATGAAAAGACAGGGAGGAAAGAGAAGAATATAGGAGGCAGGAAGAAGCAGAAATGGGAGAAGAAAAGAACAGTATGATTTAGAGAGATTAAGACTTGAAGCAGAGACAAAGTCTCAAACTACCGGACTGGTCAAGCCAAAAATGGAGCTGTGTCGCCTTATGCAGAAATTCGGTGACAAGAAAGAAGATATCAGTCTCTGTTTGCTACTGTCTGAAAGGCAAGCAGAATGGGCTCAGATTGAAAAAGAAAAATTTGTATTGTGTTTACTAGGACTACTTCCTGACAAAGTAACACAGTTAATAGCTAGAGAACCCTCCAGTAAAGGTAAAGACTATGAATATGTGACGAGTTTATTGTTTTGAACCATTCAAGCTAAGCCCGGAAAAGTTTAGGCAGAAATTTATAAAACATCAAAAGAGTACCGAATCCACATGGTTGGATTTCAGCTATGATATAGAAAATTGTTCCAAAGAATGGGTGACTGGCTTAGAGTTAAGACTTTTGATCAGTTGCTAGGCTTGATGGTAATTGACCAACTTTAACGTCAAGTCCCTCCTGAAATTCAAGTTTATTTTCTTGACAAGTGGATAGAGAGGATTTCATCCAAGAAATCAGCTGAAAAACTTGATGCCTATGTAAATGTTCACAAAAACTTTCAAAAAAGGCCAGTAAATCAGCAGAAAGAAAAATACAATGCACAAAACTCAAAGTAAAGTGAGTTCAGATAATAAAAATAAAACTGAAAATAAATAGTCATCAGGATTTAATTTGCAAAGCTGGTTCCATTGACCTAGAAGCCCACATTCCAATAAGTATGAAAGATGCCACAATGTTATCAATGTGGATCTTATCAACATTTAAGGGCTCAGTGTCCAAAACTTAAGAATGATACTGAATCTCCTGCTAATCTTAACAGAATTAGTGCAATACCAGCTGATAAATTTCTATTACCTTATAGGGATGGGATATGTAAATGATTATAAAATTTGTATATTAAGGGATTTAGGTGCTAGTATTGTTATAGTTTCTCACAAATACATCACGCCGGAAATACTGACAGGTGAAAATGTGTGGGTGTAACAGCCATTAGATTTGAATGCAACCTGATTACCATTGGCTGAGGTCGAACTAAATTGCAATATTGGGTGAGTAATAACCAAGGCTGCCATTATTAGAAATGAACTCGACAAAGGAAGGTATTTATTAGGCAATTGAACTTTTGTGCTGTTGAATGAACAATGAAAGTAACCTGATATTCATCCTCACTATGTTAATGCTGTCTCTGCTAGAGCTCAAAGAAAAAGCAATATAGCTGAGCATGATGAAGAGAAGATCTTCTAAACGATGAAGGAATAAAATGAAACATCCAGAGATGCATTGGAAGAAGAAGTTAAATTACTGGAATTAAATATGGTGTAGAGACGTTAGGATTATTTGAAAGCGGGAGAGATGAAAAGTGAGCAATGCATACCTGCCAACTTTTACGAATTTTTCGTAATTTTTACGAAAATGCGTTTGTTTTTACGATTTTACGATCGTAATCCATTTTTTACGATTTTTTTTCCCTTTTTTAAGTGTTTTTAGTGATTTTTGTCGAAATTTTAGAATTTTTCGCCAATTGCATCGTGTTTTACCGCCAACTACCGACTACTTCGAATCCTGCGGTTTCTCCCAACTCACCGCTTAACCAGCCAATCCAATGCGCTGAACTTGTTTCTCCCACTCTTTTCTTTGTGGGCGCCAGATTATTTTTTTCGCGTTCGCTTCAGCAGCAAGGGAATCACTCAGCGAGCGTGGATTATCGTATTGTTTTTTTTTTTGTTTGCACGTGCTACGAATTTTCTTAATACGTCGTTGTTACGAAATGAGTTCAAAAAAACCGTATTCTCAATATTTTCGGCCTGCCTACAAAGCCGAATTTCCAACAATTAAAGAATCCGTCAAAGGAAATAACTATGCATTTTGCAACGTGTGCGTGTGTGACTTCATAATAAGTCACGGTGGAAGAAGCGACATTGTGAAGCATGTTAAGTCTAAAAAGCATGAAGTTAATGCTTCGACTTTGACAACGTCAAAGAAAGTGGATGATTTTTTTTCAAATTCGGCTCCGAATTCGGATGCCGATGTCATTTTGGCAGAGTGTTTATTTACTACATTCCTCATCGAACACAACGTGCCGCTAAGCGCTGCCGATCACGCCGGTCAACTTTTCAGACGGATGTTTCCCGACTCCAAGATTGCTCAGAAATATGCTTGTGCTCGCACGAAAACATCTTCTATTGTGAACAAAATTGCTTGCGATGCACAAAGTAAAACGACAGCTGCACTCCAGAATTCAGCATTTTCGGTGTCAATCGATGGCAGCAACGACAGCGATTGGAAGCTTTACCCCATCGTTGTCACATATTTCTGTGATGTTTCTAATGAAATGAAAACTCATCTTTTGCGTCTTCCATTGTTAAATGGAGACGCTACGGGGGAAAATATTGCCTCCTTGGTAATTAATGAGTTGAAACAACTTAACATCCCAATATCAAACTGCATTTCATTTGGTGCAGATAATGCTCATGTCATGGTGGGTGACAAAAAGGGTGTAGCCTCTTTCCTCAAAAAAGAACAAAATGAATTAATTGTTATTGGATGCCCATGCCACTTAATTAATTTGGCAGCAGAAAAAGCTGCAGCTGCTTTACCATTAAATATTGACCAGCTTCTGATTGATGTGTTTTTCTATCTGGAAAAAAGTGTAAAAAGGAAAGAAAACCTAAAGAATTTCCAAGAACTGTGCTCTGGTGAAACGAGAAAAATTCTGAAACATGTATGCACGAGATGGTTATCCTTAGGCAGAGCGCTAGGAAGGTTTATTGAACAGTGGGATGCATTGCTAAAATATTTCCACGAAGAGACCAAAACGAAACCACAGATCCCATCAAATTTGTCGGCATATAAGATTCCGAAAACCAACTTTGCTTCTAATCAAAATGCTTTAAAAGGGAAAAGCCAACACACAGAATCAAACCCTTTAAAAAGAAAATGCTTAGAAGACTCCTCAAAGGTCAACTTTGTTAAAGAAGTTGAAGGGAAGAAGAAACAGTCTTCTATTAGCCGGGAGGAAAGGATTTTCTATCTTCTTTCTTCGGATTTGAACAAAGCATATTGTAGTTTTGTGTTAAGTACCATTAAGATTTTTGAAAGTGTAAATACCCTTCTACAATCAGCTTCGCCAAAATCTCCCCTGCTTATCCAAATTCTTAATGATCTTTTGAAAGAACTTTATACTAAGTTTGTAAAACCGTCCGTTGTGAAAAACAGTGTGTTGATTCGTGTTGCCTATAATAGTTTGGCAAATCAAAAGGATGACAATGATCTTATAATTGGAAATCAAACCAGGGAACTTGTAAATTCTTTGAAAGATCATGAGAAAAAAGAATTTTTTCAATGTGTTAGAAAGTACTTTTCCTCAGCCTGTGATTACATTGTAAGGAAGTTTCCTTTGCAAAATGAAGTTCTTTTAAATGCTGAAGTGGCAAATTTGAAACAAATTGAAAATTCATCTTTTGAAAAGATTCGTTTTTTTATTGATAAATTTCCATTTTTGTTAACAATTAAAGAAAATGAATGCCATAATGATGCTTTAGATGAACTACAGAACCAATTTTCTGCTGCACAGTTTGAAGACTTTGCCAGTTCTGGAGAAGATAGACTTGATGTCCTCGTTGGTACCTTAAAAAGAATAAAAAGAGCTGATGGAACACCAAAATATGATAGACTAGCAAGAGTTTTATGTGCTATTCTCGTAATTCCACACAGTAATGCTGAGTGCGAGAGAGTCTTCAGTGTTGTGAAGAAAAACAAAACTATGTTTCGTTCTTCAATTTCACCAAAAACTCTAGAAAACATTTTAATTGCTAAATGTTATGAGGAAACTAATTGTTATGACAGGAAATTTTCCAAAGAATTTTTGGCTAAAGCCAAAAAATGCACTCTAAATTCATTGCAATAATTTTTTTGTGTAACATTAAGTTCTTGTTTTAGGTTTCCTAATAAATTTTTTAGTTACTACTTAATTGAGATTTACTAATGTAAGTACAATTTTCTTTTTTCTATTTGTATAAATTATTTTTTTAATATCAAAGCACGATATTAATTCTTCGTGTTCTTCTGAATTTTGGAGAAATCTTCTGAATTTTTATCTTTAGAGGTTGGCATGTATGGCAATGCCCTCTCCGGGGCTCGAACCATGGACCTCTTGAATACATGTCGAGCATGCTGACTACTACACCACGACGGCATGCAAGGAAGGCGGGAGAAATACCTTATATACTCCGCCTTTTAAAGGGCGACTGGGGTTTAGGGGACCCATTTGCCAAATCCTGGTGGTAAAAAATCATCATTCACCACCTTTTAGTTCGGGCACCATTGTAGAGACATTAGGTATTTTTCTGAAAGCAGGAGATGTGATAAATGAGCAATGCCCTCACTGGGATTCAAACCACGAACCTCTTAAATATGCGCCTAGCATGCTGACCACTACACCAAGAAGGCATGTGAAGTAGGCAGAAGAAATACCTTATAACAGAAGATGAGGCTATCATGAAATTAATAGACATTGACTCAAAAAAAAAAGTTGAAAATAGTGGCGTACGTATGATTACTGAAAGTGTAGGCAATGAATTAAATGTGCAAGAAAAAGCTTCCCATGAAACGAAAACATCGAAAAGAAATTACTATGTGAAAAAAACAATTCATTTTATTGTTTTTCCATTTACTCTTTTGTTTTCCAAATTTTTAAAATTTTTCCATGGCTTGTATACATCTGTGCAGCAAACTGTCAAATGTACCTGAAAATTGAATGTACTTAAATAGAAAGATATTCAAGAAAATTTGAAAAACGATAAAGAAATTAATATTGAGAATCCTTTTGCGGTGCAGCATTGTCATCATTTTTGGGATTTCAATTACCTTACACTAGTACATCTGTTTCAACTGTACAAGATTTTACCAACAAAACTTAAAGCTGTTGCAACCTCTCCCCCCATGAAGAGAATTTTTCTGAAAGGAAAAGTTCTGCAAAATTCAAAGTTCATAAACTTGGCTTTCTCAATTACTTTAAGAGAAGGCAAATTCTCTCATAAGTTTTCAAACTTCAGGCCAAACATTTAAGTTTAAAATAAATATTTCTACACCACAAACAAACAAACAAAAAAAAAAGATGATATTCAAATTAATCTTTTTTTCTTGAAAGTGCCTACATCTCTCCCATGTTGAAACTAGTTCCTCGGTACAATTCACAGAAATGCCTTTCCTCAGGTCATCTATGCCTTTCTGATAATATTCAATTGCCATTTCCTTTCAACTTTAACCATTGTTTTCTACATCTAATATTAGCGCCTTTAATATTAAATTGAAATCCCAAAGATTAATGGCAATGTTTGAAATGCAGGTGTAGAGCCACATGTAGTTCTCGCATGAAGAAAGTAATTTATTTTTAAAAGGTTAGAATGCGGTTTCTCTTCATGTTTGCATGTCACCTTTTTTTCCAAGTGTATCTTTCATCTTGTGAAATTAAAGTGTTAAATAAAGTTGTTGCTGTGTTCCATTAATGGAGTATACTTTAACTGCGAAACAAGTATCACAGCATGTTCTAAAACAATGCTGTACAGCAGTAACAAATCTGCATAAATGTATGTATATTTCTTGCAATGTGAAAAACAACGTACGTAGAGTCATCAAATTTTGAATAATGTAGTCCTCCACTTGGAAGCCGAATCTTGAATTTTGAGTTTGTTTTATTGTCTATATCATATTTTTTATCAAGAAACTTGGGGATTTCAAAGCGAGCAGTGGCAACACACTGTACAGAATAAAATATTTTTATCTCCACTGTGCAAGACTATTAGAAATTCTAAAGATATGCTATTTTTAAATATTTTTAGCCCAAATACTCTCGAAATGTATATGTCTATGTAAATGAAAAAAAAAATTCCCTCTTTGGGCATAATATAAAATCTGAAACCTTTCAGATCGCCCTGGTTTTTATGTTGCTCGACTGATGTAAAGTGCTCGCAGAATGAAACATCTAAAAAACAAACAAAAGGAGTAAATTTGAAGACTTCCTCTATAAAATGGTACTGAATGCTTTCTGCTAAAAACAAACTTGTTTATTTGTATTTAAGTTATTTCTTTGAGGCCAACCATGTATTTTATAAGCACAATGTTGAAAATTTGGTATTTGACCGTAATGTTAAATATTTTGCTATATTTTGATTTTATATTTTTATTAACATTAGTTTAATTCAATCATGCATTAAAGAAAAAATATATATATATATTTTATGCATGATATTTTATACATATGTAACAAATCATAAATATTCTTATTTTTAGGCAAAATATCCATGTTCAGATGAATTACCTTTGGATTCAGAAACGTTAATAGTTTTAAGTGATGAAATTTTGAGTAAAGATTTTACAGATGTTGATGAAAATTTTATATCACAACTTAAGTAATTAATTGTATTTCTTCAGTATTATTTTTCATATTAAATTTAGGTGAATGTGTCTTACATGTAATCCTTTCCATATGATGTCATTGTTAAAATCAAATAATTCTATTATGAATGTTGTGACTACTTTTCATTTGGGTCCAACATAGTTTATATCTTATGCTATAAATAAGATTTAAATGTTCTTGTGCCCTTGAAGGATTTTGTAATGCTTATTATAAGGGATTTCATGTGTTTTTTAACAAATCAAAATTTATTTTATATGAGAGTATGAAGGACAAATGCATTGAGAAAAACCTACTGCCAAGAATAATTTGTTATGTATTTCTGATTGAGTATCACTTGTGCAATTTATTGAAAGTAAATACATGAGGTCTGTTCAGTTTCTAAGCTTTATTATTTATTTATTTATTTATTTTGCATGGACATATAGATTATTCAACTTTATCACCTATGAAATGTTTTCTTCTTTGATTAATGCATTGCTTACAATGCCATTTTCAATTTGTGTATAGCAATCCTAATAAGCAATTTGAGGGGGGGTGTACAAAATTTTCTTTTATCTGATTGATTGTGTTGAACCTGCAATAAATATGAACATTAATTTTTCAAGCTTTAATTTTGTAATCAAATTAACTAAAATCACTATTATTTCTTTAACATTTACTTGATTACCTTATTCATGTTCTATAGAGAGAATATCTGCATTTGACATGTTTTAGACAAGTGAAAGTTTTATTTAAGTTTTTATTATTTCAAGTGTGATGAAGCTTTTTTCATCTATGACAGTAATAGTGATTGAAAATGCGACAGAACTAAACTGTATTTGTGAGTTGTTTAAGATATTTAAGCATGTAGTTGCTTTACTATTCAGAATTACTGCAACTTCATATTTTTTTAAAACTCCATCTCTCTGATGAAATTTCTGCAACATTTAATATCATTTGAACTTTGAACTGTTAAATTGGTAGTTACCTAAATTCAATGGCATTAATTTTTCATGGTTAGAAATTGAGAAATGGAAGTACATAATAAGATTATTTTAATTTAATAACTTATTGTAACAAAATTAATGCAGAAAATACTGAATGACATTTATAGAATGTAGAAATAGAAAATATGAATCATTACACCTTAAAAATATATTAAGTTTACATGGGCAACTTGAGCCCTTGCTTGTGGAATATATTTGAGAAAAATGGAATTTTTTTTTCTCTTTAATAATGATCCGTATTATCATCAAAATGTTAGAAATAGATCATTTTTTAAAAAAACAAAATAACTACTATATTCAATATTTTTATATATTTTGAAAATGTTATTGCTCAAATTTAGCAAAATAAATCAAATGACATAATTTTCAGGATAAGTATAATAAACTAATACAACACTATTATTATTTAAATCAATTCCCATGAATTCCATGTCCGTCTTTGAGTGATTTCTTTGAGTTTCACAAATCCTTTACAGTATGGTATATACAAAAACACAAGCCTACATCACAGTCTTTACAATAAACTTGAATCTTGCGTCATATTCTCTCTCCCTTTTTCTCAGTTTTATGACAACAAAGGAAACATTGTCTTTTTCTCCATTGGTGGAATTCGTTCAGGAAAGTGTCGACCTATAAATCATAACAAGTTCGTATTAGGACAACCTTGTCCTGTCAGCTGAATGTATGATTTATTACCTTCAATGGTTTGTTCCACAATTGAGATTCTGTAGCCCATATTGCATTTTCCACCACCTGATGACTAAAAAATAATAAAGGAATTCCAAAGTGCTTGATCCAAAAGATGGAAAATATCTTTATGTAGTATTTCTTTTTACGTTTTCTGGCAATGAGATAGTCTGTAAGGTGTTGATCAACTTTATCAACACCTCTCATAGTGCTGTTTTTGTCAGTAACTACTTTAACGTTCAGTTTCTTTTACTTCTTCCAATCTTCCATCTCTATCATTTCTGCAGTATGAACCAGAGCAGGTAAATTTCTTTCTTGTTGGGCCAATTAAGGACTGTAACTTTCCCACGCTAGAAAACCAGAGCATCACTTTTTTTTTTAATTGTGTTGTAAGTCCTTCCTGATTGCCCATATAAAATTTCAGGCCCGTATATTGGGAAATTACATATTATGCATTGTATGAACTAAGTTAGGGCTTCACGAAATTGAAACACCGATTTTTCGCTTCCCCGAACTCAGGTTGGGCATTCCAAAATTGGCCCATTCGTGTTGCCCAAACTCAGTCAAGGGGTTAAATAAATTCATTTTTTACAGGAGTACTAAACTGAAAGCTAGTATAATAAAGCTAAACCCCCACAAAAAATCACTTCATGAATCATAACATCCCTCTCACTTCTTCTGCATCTGATCCTATACTTGGTGTTACAAATGCCTAGTTATACGTTCAGCGTTGAGCTCAGTGTTGTGCAGTCCGATGAGGAATGTGATTTTCTTTTGAAGCATATTTCTAAATTATAATATTTAGCTAATTCAAAAGTTCCCATTTTTCTGCTTGCAATATTTAAGATGAACTGCTATTGAACTTTTACTGTAAATCTGCAGTAATTCACTGCTCCACTTAACTCTTTTATTTCAAAATCCATCACATTTCCCAACCTTTTCCTGGGGGGGGGGGGCCTCTGAGAAAAATATTGTATCTCATACATTCACAACATTAAATAAGGATCAAAGAAATTTAGTTTGCTATTGAGATTTAAAATTTGCTACTTAATGCAAAGCAGGAAATGGCAGACCCTGTCAGTTTTATTTTTCTGCTGACTGAATAGTTGACTGAAGGATTTCGGTATATAAAAAAGTACATAGTACCTGTAGCCCATCATGCTATTATTTACACCATTTTTTAACTTACAAAACTTAGTTCCACCTAAACTATAAATATAGGCAACTCTATTGTGTAAAGGCAAATTATATATAGGTACAGACCTAATATAGGCAAATCGTACATGGATAATGATTTGAATCATACATTTCATTCAGTGACAAACTTTGCTAAACAAAATGGGTCAAGAAACTGATATGCAGTAGATTTTGCTTCTGGGCATCTCTGTAAGCAGCTGTATAAAGTACATATAAGGTAAAGCAGTAGTGTAATTAAACACTTAATACTTGCATAGTTTTGTTATTTATTACTTGACAATAAGCCAAACATAAACTGAAAGTTGTAGCCTAATCTAGCACATGGTTAAGAAAGATTACTAATGGAAACCAGATGTTTTGTAATATGACACCTAGAATAAAAACTCAGTGTTTTCTCATGTTTTAAATATGATGTTGTAAAATAAATGTTCTGATGCATTTTAAAGTTGAATGTTATGATATGTTTTGTAAAATATATTTGCAAATTTTCAGAGCTAATTTGTCCATCCTTTTTATCATTCATTTGATGCAATTTGTTCATTTGCCTGATGCTTTTGCTAGGAAACAGTGTGAGAAATCTGAGCTTGGTATGCTGGAGCACTGTTATGCAAAAGCAACACTGCTGTGTTTGCTATGATAATAATGCCTTTATAATTGGTCAACAGGCTAGTATAATATCAACAGTTGAATCAAGAGGCTAGTATAATAAATACCTGTAATTCTATATTATGTGAAATTTAATCAATAAACAGTATTCTCTTTTCATTCTGAAAAATGGTACCTAAAGTTTGCCAAGCAGATTTCTGAATATTTGGGAATGAGAAGATCCACTGAGTTTCTACTCCATGCTTTCTTGTTTTATTTCTGGATCACAGTGGCAAAGCCATTTTTCATCTCCTGACATTGGCCATAAATAAAAATTTTCATTGCTGTTTATCATATAAAGCAGTTTTTAAAAATGCTTGACCTATTGACCTGATTTATTTATTTATTTATTCGATTAATATTCTGGACTACCATCTTGTACAGACCTTTAGTATTCCCAGCTTTTCATAAAGAACTTTTTCTACTGATCTAGCACTGATATTTCTTTCACATATTTCTTGATTTGTCACATCCTTCCTCCAGCCTGGTCTGGAGTCATA
>KK121943.1:59006-82808 GCA_000611955.2 Stegodyphus mimosarum
GATTGGCTCTTTTGTATGTGGAGAGTTCAGGTTTAGATAGTCTTCCTGCGATATTGATTATTGACATCAGTGCAGTCACTGGAGATCTGCCCAGGGAATGACAAGACAAAAATAATGCAAAAATTTTGAATAAGAATGCAAAAACACAATTTTTGTATAAAATCGCTACACAATAATGCATGTAAAAATCAATTAACTGTGACAATATAATGTACTGTAAAATAGTAATAATTCAATGCATTTGATAATGGTGATGAATCTTTTAGGAATATGTAGATGTCACCCACTACATGCTTACATGGTGAATCTGAATTCTGTTTTGTATTTGGATCATAACCTTTGGTAATTGAACAGGATTGAAAATTGCAGGAAAACCTGTCAGTTCATTCATATATGCAGGTTTTAAACAAATGAGGAACAAAAATTTCAAAAACCAAATTTATTTTCAGATTCTACATGCGTTTCTCTATTTTTCAACATAGTCGCCAAGTTTGTTTGAACACTTATCATACCTTAGAAGTAGATTTTGAATACCCTCTTATTTTTTTGGAATTTTGTTTGAAAAAGTGCTTATGGTGAAGCATCTGTTCTCAAGAATTTTCTCTTTAACTGAAGCCACCATATTGTCTGTGATCACAGATGGGTGACCGGAGCAGGACTCATCATCGACGTTGTCGTGGCCAGCTTTGAATCTTTGACCCACTTATGCGTTTTGACGTCACTCATGGCAGTAGCTCCGTAAACTTCACAAATCTGCCAGTGAATGTGTGCAGTAGACAAGTTTCTTGCTGGCAAAAATGGGTCACTGGGTGTACCTCGCACAGGGTAGGCGATTCGATAATCTTGAACATTTTAAATACACAGAACAGACCGCACAGGTTACCTACACAGCTGCAACTGAGCCCAGTTGTTTCCAAGAGATGCTGGAATGCTATGCAAGCACTCATTGCCACCCCCGTGACATGTGCTAGTGTATCCAACAAAACGGCCCTTAAAAAAAAAAAAAAAAGCTACTACATAGTTTTCCCATGGCCACCGAGAAATCTAGTACCAACATCTTAAAATTACTGGAAGGGAAGTCAAATGAGGCTGCATACGGTTACAGCTAATATAGAAATCAACTAGCGGGCTGCGCCAGCTTTATTCACGTATGCATGCACAAGATATTGCATACGCGGTACACATGCAGAAAATCATGAAAACATCCATGCAGCTTGGATGTTTGCCAGGATTTGAAAGTTGGAAAAAACTACCTGTGTTCAGTGATTTTACCGCTCAGCCGTTAATGGGCCCTTGTACGAAGTGTAATCGCCAAAATTTTTTGGTATGATATTCCAACAGTAGATTCGTTATTTAAATTCCTTTGGGTAAACTTCAAGTCCTATCTATAAATTTTATACCCAGCATTTCTTTTGTAATATTGTTTCATAACACTAAACTGTGGCCAAATTCTCGTACCTATGGCAACCAGCACAGAAAGTGTAATTTTTTACATGCTTGCACGAAGTATTGGTGTAGTATTCAGCAATGACAAATCACTCTAGGGCGATCTGCTTAAGGGGAGGGATGCCTTCGTGGAGGACTTTTTAAGGTAAACTTGCACGTATACATGCTAACAATAGGGAAAATCACAAAAACACCCATGTGGCCAGTCCGTTCGCCGGGATTCGAAAGTTGGACCGAACTACCAGTGTTCAGCAACATTGCCACCCAGCTAATGAGCTGATGGATGAAGCGTAATCGCAAAAAATTTCAGGTTTATTATTCTAATGGTAGATTCGTTATTAAAATTCCTTTATTTAAATTGCTTTTGGTAGACTTCAACAGAAACACAAAAAATTGCATCAATATATATATTAATGCGTGTGCACAAATGCATACAATAAATGAAAAATGTATTTGCATCTGAAAAAAAAAATAACTGAACTGAAAAATCTGATGTGTACACCGCGTGACTTCCTTGTACAAAATATTAAATTATACACAATTTTCCTGCATTTCGTTTAAATATATTGAATTGACAGTTAACGTATCTTGAATTAAATGTACTTTGTCGATAGTGCATAAACCACAACAGAAAAAATGCATTCTTTGAAGTTCACTATATTTATTTGCCATATCTACACTTCAACTAAGCTTGGTTCTATAGATATTTGTGACAAAAAGAAAATTGGCACGTAAACAAATCTCTTTGCCATTCCCAACCCTGGAAACACATGGGAAAAGGCCATTTGCACCTGTGGAAAAAGAAATATTTGAACATTTTTAATGACTCAGCTAATTAGGCTCCTAATTTGCAAAATAGTGTGGAATCAATGGCAAAGCTCATTGGAACATCTGGCAGTTGGAAGTTTCAAAATTTGAAACAAATCGGCTAATTAATTCCTGAGTTGCCATTTTTTTTTGTTCATTTTTAGGACTAAAGTGAAAAATTAGGCTTAACATAGGGAAATGTACAGGAAAATTAGCATTTTTAGTTAATATCTCGGCTAATTAAAGTCGTATGAAAACAGGAATGGTCAAAATGGTTTCCCACAGACATATGGAATCCAATGGTGTGCTTCGCTAGGCCCGGAAGCATGCGGTTCGCAAGGAGATAGTGCCACAAACAAACAAACAGATGTGCACAGATTTTAATATACAGTAGACTAGCAGGCAAGCCCGCTTTATTAATGTATGCATTTACATTCACATATGCATTCACATTCATGTATGCATCCAAAAGATACGGTATACACATTCCCCATGTGAAAAATCTCGAAAACACTTATGCGGCGGGAAAGCCCGCCAGCTGAGCAGGTTGCGCCTGCTTTATTCACGTATGCATCCACAAGATGTTCCATACATGTTACACATGCGGAAAATCACGAAAACACCCACACGCACGCTGGGATTCGAAAGTTGGACCTAACTACCAGTGTTCAGCGATTTTCTAGCTGGCAAGCATGCTAGCCGAGCGGGCTGCGCCTGCTTTATTCACGTATGCATCCAGATTCACACATATGCATTTACAAGGTACTGCATACACATTCCCCATGCGGAAAATCTCGAAAACACCCATACAGCGGGAGGGCCCACTAGCCGAGTGGGTTGCGCCCGCTTTATTCACGTATGCATCCACATTACACATGCAGAAAATCATGAAAACACCCATGCGTTCACCGGGATTTGAAAGTTGGACCGAACTACCAGTGTTAAGCGATTTAACCACTCGACTGTTAATGGGTTCTTGTACGAAGTGTAATCGCCGAAATTTTCGGATATGATATTCCAACAGTAGATTCGTTATTAAAATTCCTTTTGATAAACTTCAACTCCTATCTATAAATTTTACACCCAGCATCTCTTTTGTAATTTTGTTTCATAACACTAAACTCTGGCCGAATTTTCGTACCTATGGCAAGTGCCATTTTTGCCTGCTTGTGCGAAGTAGTGGTGTAGTGTATTCAGCTATGGCAAAGCACTCTGGGGCAATCTGCCTAAGGGGAGGGATGTCTTCATGGAGGATCTTTTTAATGGAAACTAGCTCGTATACACATTACCCATAGGGAAAATCACAAGAACACCCGTGCAGCAAGCCCGTTTGCCGAGATTCGAAAGTTGGACTGAACTACCAGTGTTCAGCGACATAGCCGCCCAGCCGCTAACGAACCGTTGTACGAAATGTAATCGCTTGCGTGTGCACAAATGCATGCAATGAGTGAAAAATGTATTTGCATCTGGAAAGAAAAAAATTATAACTGAACTAAAAAATCTGATATGTTCACTGCATGACTTCCTTGTAAAGAATATTAAATTACACGCAATTTTCCTGCATTTGATTATCAAATTAACGAATTTCGAACTAAATGTACTTCGTCGATAGCGCGTAAACCACAACACAATAAATGCAGTCTTTTAAGTTCACTATATTTATTTGCCGTAGCCACATTTCGGCACTAAACATAGACGATTAAGCACCGCTTACTCAATGTGCATACGCAACTAATTAATTCAGTTCTCACTTCGTGGTATGGCAAAAATACATAAAAGTTCAAAATATTTTCGCTAAAAATTGAAAGATATAGAAAAGCATAAAGCACCAAGTACAGTTAAAACAATTAAAAAAACATTTTTTTCCAATTAAAACTCTGCTCTGTTCGCGAAAAGCAACTAATAACTTAAATGATAATTCCAGAAAGAATCAAGTGTGATTTAATTCGCAATAATAAAAGAAGACATTACTTTGTTGTTGCGAAGCTTAGTTTCTAGAGATTGGCAACAAATCCACTATTCTGCTAAGCTTCAAATGTAAACAAATATATCTGCAACCATAACCAAAAATTAGGCTTAGGCACTTAGAAAAGCTTTTAAATTGTTTATAATTCCACAATTATTGCACACAGGTTAACTAAGGGCATAAAAATCTTAACCGAAAGATAAGAACAACATAATTCAATCATTTTTAAAGCAAAAAATGCACAGTTTACAAACTTATAAGAATATAGAAACTGAGCTCACTGAGCCGAGTCTGAAAACAATGCACATAAAAAGAAAATAAAATTATAAACTATATTTTAAACAGACTTTGAAATAATATTTTGATAACAAAAACTTACTGACTAAGAAATAAGTCATAAAAAAATCAAATAACAAATAATTTTCAGAAGAAAAAATTATAGGTTCTATGTACACTGAAGAAAATGTATAAACACATTTCAATGTGAATGAAATCATTTCCATATACAACTGAAAAAAAAAATATGTGATATATTTAAATAATTTATAATTTTGTAAATAAATATTTTCTTGCCAAAGCAGGAAACAAAACTTTTTATTCTCCGATAATATATATGACGTCATTATTTAAATTTAATGTAAAACATTATATTTTAATCAGACTTCAAAATAATGGTTAGATAACAAAAACTTACTAAGAAATTGCTGGTAAAATCAACTTTAAAAATAAAGCGCCAATTTTTCCAAGTCCACAAAATATTGGCCAAAAATGGTACAAAGTTCTATTCAAATACTATAATAAATCTAAAATGATATGTAAAGGAAATTAAACAAATAAAAAAGGAACAGTTTTTCACAGAGAATTCCTGGCTGCTTATCCATTGCACATGCCCTTTCGCCATTCGCAACCATGGAAACCCAAGAAAAGTCCATTTGCACCTGTCGCAAAAAAAAAAAGTATTGGAGCATTTTTAATGACCCAACTAATTAGACTCGTAATACACAAAACTCAACGGGAAACCTCGTTAGAACGTTTGGGAGGCTTAAGTTTCAAAATTTGAAACAAATCGGCTGATTAGTTGAGTTACCAATTTTTTGTGCATTTTTAATTAACATTATTTTTATTTTTTTGTTTATTTATTCTTAGTTTTATTAATGGCAATTGGCCTTGGTGGTTCGAAGCATTTTTATCTCCAGCGACTCATGAGGCTTTTGCCACTTGGAAAACATTAGCGCAGAAATTAATGTTTCCGCAGTTTTTAATGAATATCTCGGCTGATTAAAGTCGTACGAAGATGAGAATGGTATCGGCGGATTCGTAGAATTTTTTCCGAATCCAGGGATATGTGTCTCAAAATTCACCTAAGCGCTATTCCATAGATATTTGCAAAAACAGAATTTGGCACTTAACCAATCCCTTTTAATGGGGAAAACCGAGAAAGTGAGAAACGTAGAGAGAACGTAGTGGAAAATTAATTTTTAATTAATATCTCTGCTAATTAAAGTCGCACGGAGATGCAAATGGTCAAAATGGCTTCCCACTGACGTCCCGAATCCAACGGTGGGCTTCGCTAAGCCCAGGAACGAGCTGTTCCAGAGGAGATAACGGTTACAAACACACAAACAGATGCGTGCAGATTTTAATATATTAGTAAGATAAGATTGCTGTGTTCATTATGCTGATAGAGGGACCAGACCAGAATGTCACCAAGTTTGGTTAGTTTTTTATTTCTCACAAATTTGGCTACAAGAATTAATTGCTGAAACAAGAATTGGTTGCCGGCTTGGCAGTATCTCACCAATTTAGCGAGATAGCCATTTACTGAGTGTTAAACAGACTTAGACTTGCCTCTCTATTCTTATTTTTCCATCAGAGCATCATCTCTTTAGATTTTCATGTTGCATAATAAAGAAAATACAACGATTTCACATGTAATATCACTAAAGTTACGAATACGTGTACGAAATTCTTAACAGTATGTCTCTAATGTCTATGATAATTTAGTGTGCAAATAAATTATGTCAAAAGTATAATCTTAAAGTTGCTCATGTACTAATTCTGCAAGTGCAGCATTTATGTCTGATTTTATGGCAGATCAAATGCCTGGTAACACAATGGGGATAGCTTCCATCCTTCTAGAATTACCATGGGCAGTTAAAGCACATTTAAGAAATCTGTGAAAATGTACCACCAATCTGTTCGACGATAGATTGAGTAAATTGTACGATTGTGATTCAAACCTAGAACAGTTGTAAATTGACAAAATAAGTACATCCTTAGTCTGATGTGATAGTGACAAAACAATCAAATCTAGTTATCCAACCATGAAGTACAGGTACTTCTGCAGTTATATGTTTAGTTGGGATTACTTCTGGTCATCTGGTGAAATGGTCAATTACTCTCATACTGTAAGTGTACCCTTCAAATGCGGGAAGATCAATAAAATCTATGTGACTAATGCAAAATGAGCTTTAGGCATAGAAAATGTACCAGTTGGTAATTCAATGTGCCTTTGAATTTTTAAACATTGGCAATTTTGACAGGTCTGAACTGCTGTTTTAATGTATGTAATCATATTAGGCCAAAAATAGCACTTTGTAATCAATTTAAATTGTTGCTGGTGTGTCTGGGTGAGAAGTATCACAAAAAGAGCACTTGAAATATGAATATTTGCGAAGATTTTTGAATGAAAAGATTTTGTGATGAATGGATGAAATGAATTAGTTGACACGTTGCAAAACAAAATAACATCTTCTAATAGAAAGTATTTTTAAAATTTAGGTCTAAATTCTTAATTTTCAGATCTTCCATTTGTGCAAGAGACGTACCTTTAAAATCCACAACTCCTTTTGATATAGCATCAATTTTGATACACGACAAGACATCAATTTCAGTTCCATTTACATGTCTAACATCAGTAGAGAACAGTGGTATTAAATTTGAATTCCTTAATTAGTGTTATGTGCAGCTGAAAGGCATAAATTAGGAGTTTATCAACATAAATTGAAAAATTACTGCCTTCAAGCATGTTCCTAATTTTTTTATTGATAAATAAATTACCAAAAATTCTCTGTCATAAGTGGACAAATTTCTTTGATTTTTGGAAACTTTCATGTGCAAATATGCAGTAGATTCCTGTTTTCCATTAGAAGGTTGAATTTAAGAAACTTCTGATAATGACATCAGAGATGTCAGTCCAAACACAAAAAGAGCACTTGAAAGTGGATATTTTAAGAAGATCGCTTGCAAGAGCCTTTTTAGCTGCTGAGAAAGCTTTTCTGCATTTTCAGGCCATGAAAGATTTTTTTTTTTTGAAGGGCAGCATAAAAATTTTATTAATGAACTTAAAATATGCACTGCTTTTGAAATAAATCTTCACCAGAAATTAAACATACTGAGAAATCTATGACAATGAATTAGCATTGTAGGTCTAGAATCCCATTAATATAACCAAAAATGCAGAAAGAAACTGTGTGTCCTAAAAATGCTAGTTTGGGAATACTGAATGTGCATGTAGATGGTTTTATTGTCCATAATGATCCAAACATGTAAAAAAAGCACAAAAATTATCTATGTCCTTTTCATCAATTTTGAGATAAGTAAAATAACGTTGATAAATATGTATCCACCTAGTAAAGCTCTTGTAACTTCATCCTTAAATTGTTGAAAAGCACTAGTAACATTGGTGAGACCAAATTTCATCTAACTGCATAATTCCAACAGGATGACAATCATTACTTCCCTTTTTTCTGACCATATGCATTGGAGATGCATAATTGCTATTGGATGGGTGCATATGACAAAATGTAGTATATTTTGATCTTCAAATTTTGTTCTTTTCAATTTGTCAAGAGCTAATTTGCATGTTTTAGCAAAAATGGTAGAGCCAAATGTTTCAATATGATGCACAATAGAATGTTTTACAACCTAATCTGCACAAAGGGAATTCAGTCAATATTTTAAAAATAAAATATCTTGAGTTACTGCACAACCAAAAATTCAGCTTCATAGAATATCTCCAGGATATAAAGATTCGCACCCCCAAAGTTGGACAGAACCTTCACAGGATACAAGGATTTAACTGGGGATTAAATCCTCACATCACCAAGGTCCTATACAAAACCGTGATCACAAAGATTGCCACATATGGAAGTACAGAATGGGCTTTACAGATGATGGAGAGAAAAAAAGGGTTTGCTAACATCCATACAGTGACACTTCATCCTAAATGTCACACGTGGCTTTTAAACCACCTCCAGCACAGCCCTGAAGTCATGGCAGGCATCGTGCCGCTACATCTTCAGGCAACTGATGAGGCTATGTACTCTTCAATCCTTCAAATGATAAAAAGTGTCATCTTCAAGGACTGCATCTATTCTACAGGCAATAATTATGAATAGCATCCCCCTCCATACAAAAGACATCTGGGCCGATCCTCATACCAAAATAAAAATCCAAAAGAACATCTGCCCAAGGAATTGAAGCCTCTACTGATGGATCAAAACTCGAAAGAAAAGTTGGATGTGCAACATTCTTTTCCAGTCCAACTACAGGTGGACTCTGAAATAAAATGGAAAAAATATTTAAACAACTCTAGTAGCATACATCAAGTAGAATTCTCAGCAATAAAAACTGCCGTTAACATTGGGTCAATAAACAATTCCTCTGAAATACCCATTAAGTTAGACAGCCTAGCAGCCATACTTTCTGTCCAAAATCCAGATAACATGTCTCACCTGATCCATGAAATTAATCAAATCTCTAAAGGTCTCAATGCTGAAATAACCATAACTTGGATCAAGAGGCAGAGCTGCAATGTTGGCAGCGATACTGCGGACAATATGGCAGAAGAAGCAGCTCTTTCCTAAAATAGCGAGTTCTTCAACATCGATCTTCCAAAATTGCAACTACAACAAATCTTAAACAAACATTTAAAGCATGAGCTTCAAGAAGAGTGGAGTAATGCCACAACAGGCTGGTGCACTCACCATTTGTTTCCCAACATCAGCATAGAAATCAGAAGCTCCAAGTCCTTCCTAACTTACTACCTCATCAGTCATAGCCCATATATAGATTATTTTCTTAATAAGAACCTCTCTAGTAGTGGCAAATTGAATTTCTTGATTATAATTATGTTTCAGTATTTTAATGTATTTAACTTGCTTTTGAATGTATCAAACTTTTTATGTTGTAAATGGTATGCTTAATAAGTAATAATAATAAAAGTAATTATGTTCCTATATATTTTCTGTTTAATTTTTATAATCATTTATTTTCTTTAACATAATCAAAGATATTACTCAGGGTGTTCCAAGAATAGGTGAAATAATAAATGCTAGCAAAGTAATAAATACCCCTATTATTACAGCATTATTGGATGTAAATGATAATGAGGAATTTGCTAGACGTGTTAAAGGAAGAATTGAAAAAACCACTTTAGGACAGGTACTGTATTTTGTAAAGATCTTAACAGTTTATTAAAATTTCCCTTTTCCAAAATGTAATCTTAGGACTTACATGAAATTCATTTAAATTGTTTAATTTGTTAAGTTTGTACATTTTCATTGACTTTTTTGTGCTATCTATATAATCAGAAGAAATCAGCTTACAGTAATATCGGTACTTTCTGATTACCTGCATCTGTCTCTAAAAAGTTGTGAACTAATTTTTCACTAAGATGCAAAAGACAACAGTCATTTTCAAAAGTGTAACACCCTGCCACTTTTGAACCCACACAAGAATTAAATAAAGCAGGAATCATTAAATAAAATTTAAAATGCAAGGTCCATCCATTATAAAACACTGTCCTTTTTTTGTGCTATTCTATGCATGCATGCTGCAGTCTGTTTTGACAAGCAAATTTTTGCATTCTTTATTGATCGACAAACATGGTAAGATTTTAGGACTATTTTTCTTCTATTAACAAACAATAACAGCCAGAGCAACCAATGGTGCACATGTTGAGAATGCAAAAATTTTGTCACTTGTCACAAAATCTTTGAACCTTGCGAATTGTTCCATTTCAAATAACAAGCTGTTAAACTTGTTCAATGAGTACATAAGTGAAACTATATATTATAAGGTTGTGTAATGTAACATTTTGCCACTTGAAAGAGAAGCAATAACCAGTGAAGTAGAATTTATCACCAGGTTTTTCTTTTCACTTTTCCCTTACCTACTTATGACAATTAGTGTTGATTAATGTTTTAATATTTATAATATGTTTTTAAGAAAAGTAATATTCTGTAATTATGAATACTTGGTCATTAAATTGTTCCAATCAATGTATCAGTATTTGATATGACGAACTAAATAGCTGATATAAAAAACTAAATTAAAGTGTGTTTCCATGAGTTTCTGTCATAATCAAATGAAAACCAACAATGGCCACTGGGAAAAATAAGTCCCAGCTTATAAGTCTATTACAAAAAAAGAAGAAGATAGTAGTCCACTACTGTCACATGTTAGATAAAAATTTAACTTGGTTAATGATGTTTAAGGCATTATAATTTCACAAGGGAAGAAGAAGCAAATATGGCATGAATTCCAAAAGAGCAAATTTCGTTAAATCTGTATTGTCTGAGGCAGCTGCTGTATGAACACTCAGAGATATAATATTTATATCTATGCTTTTATTACCTCATATCTGTCAAAGGTATTTTTATACCATGATTAATTATGATATTAATTGTACTGTAAATATCAGAAGATCAATTCTGATGTTATTTGTAAAATAGGGAAGTATTGTGATAATTAAAAAAATGCAAGCTTTATACTTGATTGTACAGTTTTGAATTTAATGCATTTCACTTAATCTGCCCTGTTGGCATGGTAGTAAGAGAGCTGGCTATCAGAGCTTTAGGCCTAGGTTCAAATCTTGGAGAAGATGTAGATGTTTGTAAGGACGCAGTGTCTTTGCAGCATGTACACATTTGAATATTGTTGAGCCAAAGGTCCTCTCAAGGACTTGATGAAGGGGAAGAGGGATGTGAAGCCTTTGAATCTGTTCCCTGAAAGATTCTTCTTCAAAACTGGGATCGAGGCTGAACAAATTCATACTGTCATTTACAAGATGCCTGAGGCTTCCAAGCCAATAATGGATGCAACCTTTGTCTCTTGGCCATGATAAAATTCATGGACTTGATCTGATATAGCTGTCCGAGAAATGAGATTAGACATAATAATAATCATTAGTCTTTTGCATAATTCATGTCTTTTTATTTAATTCTTTATTATTATTATTGTCTACTGTTTCAACATTTTATAAATATTGCACACAATACTAAATTAATATGGTGCGTCAGATAAGTGTGAATAAATAGCTAAAAGACCTCCTTGCATAAATGTTTTGTTTAAAACATTAAGATGGAAAATACTTTGTGTGATTGAAAATTGGGTGTATTGATTTATATCAGAATCCATTTACATGCTATGCTTCTATCTTGCTAAAGTGGAGGATGAGGAAAACTAAATGGTAGCTTACGAAACACAATTTTTCAATCTAAAATCCAATATAATTTTGTAGTGTTTAACAGTTTTTAAATATAAAATACTTTGCAAGGATTATCAGTGGATCATTGAAACACTGCATGTGTGGTTAAAAATATTAAGGAATAATGTTTATTATAACATCAGGCCCATAAAGCAATGTGGCAAAATATTTTTCATGGGGAGAAAATAGTCCTTTTATCTGAAATGTCGATAGTTTTTTTCATGGAAAAAAAAACCATTCTATTGAATGCAACACTAACATGTTTTGTAAAGAATCAAAATGGTCCATCACACAAATGCGTAATGTTACAAATAGCTATGTTATGGATCTCAAACAGGTTTTTCTTTTTGTATCATGTATTTTGCATATCTTTGACATATGCTATAACAGTAAAGTTCAGTAAATATGCCTATAAACAAAAAATTCTTAACAAAATCAGAGAAAACATGTAATTTTCTTCTTCATTGATAACCCAAAGCCTTTTCCAGCAGTCTTCTCCTGGCATCTCTGCTTTTGGCAACTGTTTTCCAGTTTTTCACATTTAACATGTTTAGGTCATTTTCAACACAATCAATCCATTTCACCAAGGGTGTACCTCGAAGTCTGGTTCCCATGGACTTTGCCAAAAAGATTTTCTTACAATACCATCTTCATGCATTCTGACCAGATAACCAGCCTAGTCTATGTAGTTTGAAGAATTTTAATACATCAGGTTTCCTATAGATCTTGTATAGCTCTAAATTCTTCTAAACGATCCTTTCACATAGACCCTAGCAAGTATGCAATGCAATATCCTTCTCTCAAAGATCCCCAAAGCTTCCTCATCACATTATCGGCGATTGCGTTAAGTCGGCGCTCAAGCTTCTGATGCATAAGTCAGAACAAATCTTTATAAGACTCTTAAATAAAGGAGTGATTTAGTTCTTAACTTGAGAAAGCTGGATTTTAAACAACTTTTCAGGCCATAAAAAAATCCATTTGCAGCAAAGATTCTTTTATGTATTTCAGAAGTTATCTCATTTTTTTCAATTCATCTGCACTGCAAGATAACTGTAGACTTTTCCAAATCCATGGCTATTAATTTCTAAATGACTAAGTAGTAGGTTAGATTTTAAGCAAGGCATATATTTAGTTCTTTAACAGAAAGGTTAAATCGTTTTGCACTTTTTTTCTAATGCCATGAATGCCTGTTTAAGAACCAGAACAGTAGGAGCAACAATGCAAATATCATCTGCATAAGTCAATAGTTGAATGGTCTTATTAAAAATATTTTCTCTAGTATTGATCTCAGAATCTCTAACTTTTTGAAGTGCAGTATTAAACCAGGAGACGGGCCAGTGCATCCCTCTGTCTCACTTCAATCTCGACCTGAGGTTGTTCCATAAAGTCACTTTGTAAACAAGCTTATATGTTGGTTTCCTTAAGAGTCAAAGCCACCAGTGCAACAAGTTTTTCTGGAGTATTTAGTTCACACCTGGACTCAATGAGTAATTCCATAATAATGCAGTCATATTCAATTCTGAAATCAATAAATAGATTGTTTGTTTCCATTCCAAATTCTCTGCATTTTTTCAAGAATCTGCCTTAGGTTGATAATCAGCGATCACGTTATAAACATAAGGTAAAAGTTTGTTAAAAAGAATAGTTGAAAACTGAGCACAAAAGAATAATTATTTCAGTCAAGCACATCTCCCTTTTTGTGTATCAAACAGACAGTACTAAGTTTCCATTCTGTTGGAAGTATCTCATTATCCCAGATGAGTTTAATTAAGTCCTTGATTAGTAGAATGCAATTAGATGCTGCAGCTTTTAATAGTTGTGAAGGAATATTGTTTGTGCCATGAAATTTATTGTTTTTTAATTTCTTTATACCATGATTCATCTCTTCCAGAGAAGAGGGATCAATAAGCCCCAGGTTTCTGTTTGTTGTTTCAAGCTCCCTCCATCTCTGTAGAATATCATGCTTATCACTTAAGAAACAGCTTTCCCTTTACAAAATAATGTGTAATGTGTAGATGAGCCAGTTCCCTTAGAAAGTCCTCCATGAAGGCATCCTTCTCCTTAGGCACATAGAACTAGTGTGCTTTGCCATATCTCAATAAATCAGACTAAGCCCTTTCCAAATTGTTGTTCTGGGTTTAAAATTTCTCCATCCATGATTGATTTCATAAAAGAAGCTCAGCTTTTCCTTCGTCTCTAAGATGTTCAACATCACTTAGAAGATTTTCATGAAAGTTTCTCTTTTTAGCACGACGGAACTTTTTTCATTTTTTCTAGTATATTTGTGTTTGTCAATTGCAATTCTAGTGTGCTTTCTTAAAAGCATATTCTTATATGCCTTATTTTTAAGGTCTGCAACAGCTCTATATTGTTGATAAAAACTTTCCCTTTTTTGCTGTTCCTAAGACTCTGTTGTCAGTTTCAGTAATAATCATTTTTAACATATTGTGTTTCAATGCATTCCAATTCCTCCAGTTTGAGGTTTTTGAGTTTCCAATTCATTCTGGTATCTCTTGTTTTACACTGTTGGCCACCGTGAATGCAACATCCTATAGGAAGCATGCAAATAACATGAAATTTACAACATGCATTAGCGGAGGTGAGATGTGCAAATGATTAGAATTTTAGCGCAGATGCACATCACGTGCATCTGGAGCGCCACTTCAAGGTGCTATTCAAGGTGCTATACTTCAAGGTATTGGAGTTTTTGATGATTTGAAGTTCAGCAATTGTGTTTTTTTTTTTTTTCCCTTTTTCACAACCGATCAATTGTGCCTCGTAGTAAACAGCAATCATCGTTTGATCAAATATCCGAGTTCAACAGAGGAAGGATAGTGGCCTACCGAGACTGTGGATTATCTTTCAGGGAAATCGGTAGTCGTGTTGGACAAAACCAAACAACTGTAATGCGGATATGTGACGGTTGGATGCAGGAGGGTATGACAGACCAATGTGTTTGATCACATCCACCTCAGTGCACCACTTCACGTGATGGCAGGAACATTGTGCACATGGCAGTGATGGATCGCTCAGTCACATCACAAACCATAGCACAGCACATTCAGTCTGTAACGCATCATCCAGTGTCTGCACGTACCATTCGGCACCATTTATTGCAGAGTGGTCTGTCCACATGACATCCATTGCTTCGCCTACTCTTGGCGCAGAACCACAGAGGTCCCCCGCCGCCAATGGTGTGATGAAAGAAGGTTGTGGACGGCAAAATGGAATGAAACTGTCTTTACTGATGAGTCACGCTTCTGTCTGCAATGCCACGATGGTATGGGGCGGTATTGGATATCACTCTCGCACTCTTCTAGTATGCATTGCCGGTACTTTAAACAGTCAGTGCTACATCTCCGAGGTGTTGGAACCAGTAATCCTTCCTTACTTTCAGGGCTTGCCCACAGCCATATTTCAACATGATAATGCACGACCACACGTATCACGCATTGTCCAAGGGTTCTTCGTGAATCGCCAAATTGAATTGCTTCCCTGGTTGGCTCGCTGTCCGGATCTTTCGCCGATAGAAAACAGTGTACTCCATGGTTGCTGAACGATTGACCCAGATTGCATCCCAAGCTGCCACGCCAGATCAGCGTTGGTAACATGTGGAAGCTGCTTGGTCTGCTGTACCCCAAGAACACATCCAATGTCTCTTTGAATCAATGCCTAAGCGTGTGGCAGTGGTGATTTCCAACATTGGCGGCTACTCTGGCTACTGATTCTGGAAGGAACCACACTTCGCAGAAGTCTATAAATTTAATCATTTGATACTTGGTCAACATGTTATCTACTAAATAAATTTTGTTGTGATATCTCTTGTCTTTCTTGGTGTTGCAATTCGGTGGCCAGCAGTGTTTATCTTTCTCTTTTAACAGTAGGTAGTTAAATTTCTCTAATTTCACTTCCTGACTTTTACTTGCCTTGGAGATTCATTTTCTGCTTTTCATCTTTACCAAGAAATGGTCTGAGTCAAAATTCTTTTCATAATATAATCTGGCTTCCAATATGTCTGAGGCATGTCTGGTGTCAATTGAGATGTAGTTAAATAAACAAAACCTTTTAGGATTTGTTTCAGGTGCAGGAACAGAAAAAAAATTGCTGGAGGAAGCTTAGCTGAGTATGGTGGATAACTGAGGGCTATAACACCAAAGATACACTTTCAGCACTTTGTTTACTTATTACCACTCATGCACATCCTGTGTCAATGCCAAAAATTTATTATCATACCTTGTATTGTGGCTATATGAACAGCTTATGCATTTCACTACTTTTGCAACCAACATCTGGATTTCAAATAAATAAAAGTGTATATACATGTTTATGTTTTAGATTTACATTTTAAGTTAGAAAGCCATAAAATGTAATTATAAGCAGTTTTTTTTTTCTTTCCTTAAATGCATTTGGGAGGTCATTTTTTCTTCCCATAAGTTTTTTGGGGAAAAATAATTCTATGACTTGATAAGCTTTTACCATATTTTCAGAGTGTATATCAATGCAAAGTATATTTATCTATTATTAATTTTACATAGGTTACTGATTACTTTGAAGAGGTTTTCCTCCCCGACAGTTCTTTTATTCTTGTTAAGTTAAATCTTGAAAGAATTCGTTTATTACAGGTAAGAACTTCTAATTCAAAAAATTGAAATATTTATGATATCTATTTTCCTATTATATTGCCCGTATGATATTGTAAGGAGCGATAGTGAAATCTATGCAAAACTACAAGTGAATGAAATTTGTATATGTGTAGTTTTAATTCATAATATTGGCTCCTTATTTGTACTAAGATTATTTAATACTAGATATTGTCATCTTCATGTTGTTGAGATGTTAAACACTGCAATGAATCGCTGAACAGACTGGTAGCCAATGGCTTTCCAGCTCATAAACGTTGTAATGGTTGTATGCAGTTTCACAATGATGTCAGATGTGCAGCTTTTACTACATCTCTTCCTTGAATGAATTCTATTAGCATCAAAGTCAAAAGTAAACTATGATTGATTGCTGAGCATGCTATATCTGCAGTCAAATGTATTAAAATATTTTTGACTTACTCCTAAGGTTCTTTTATGCAAATATTTTATTTTGAATAATATGTAAACTTCAGAATATTTTACTGAAGTGTGTCATAAAGGTATGTGTAAATTTAAAGTTTATAACATTTAATCTCTGTATTATATAATTATTAAGAATCTGTGTGAGTATGTGAATTCATTGCACTGGGGAAAGATTGTGACACCTACAGCCACCATAATTTGAATCTATGTAATCTTACACCTAAATATGTGCCTCTCAATCCTAATTTTGCATTCGTTTTTTACTTATTTTATGTGAATTTAACAAATATTTGAAACTTTGCTACTCCTAGGCATAATCCTTTGCAGTTGCACAATTTCAAATTTTACAGCATCATAAACTAAAAACAGTTTTCTTTCAAATGATGTTCTGCTTCTGTATTTTAAAAGTTGGATTTTTTATGATTTTTCATAAAAAAGGTCTTGAAATGTGAGAAAATTATTTTTAGTTGTCTGTCATAAAAAATTAATGACTGCAGAAATTTTTATGACAGACAACTAAAAATAATTTTTCAAATTATAGAAATTCTTTAAAAATTTCTATAATTTGAAATTTTTATAGATTCTTTATTTTTCAAAATAACACAAAGTTCAAGTGAACAGGGAACTAAGTAAAGAATTGAAAGCATTAGAATTGTAGGAGCCAATTAGAAGAAATTTATGAAAATTTAATCCTTAAATCTATATTCTTTCCAAAGAAATACTCTATGGTATTTTATTTCTCAATATTTGGAAAACAAAATAGATTTAAGGATTGATTTTTTACAAAAACTTTTATGCACACTCGCACCGTTTTAAACCTATTTCTGTATCTAGTAAGGTATTTTACCTCTACTTATTAAAATGTAAACTTTTAAGACATTTTTAATATACTCGCTTGAGATCTCTTAATAAATTCTTTGACAGGCCGACAATCTTGTTTGTCTGACCATTAAAAGAAGCATTTGCATGTGATGATGTTCATAATGAAAGATTCAGATGCTTGAAAATTTTGATATTGCTAAAAACTTTTGTTTCATGATTTGACAACTATGTTCTCTTTACAAGCAAATTTGCAAGCGTAATGTTATGCTGTATTTTTTGTTCTCATATTTTCTGAATATGCATATTAACTATTTCTTTATTTTTCAGCTAATGTTTTCCTTACTTTTTATCCAAAGTATCTGTTTTAAAATAACCCAAAAAACGGGGGGGGGTCTTTAATCCCTTATTATTTTTGTTTACCTCCATGTCTGATTTTCGATTTTGTTATTTGGGATATGGCATGCAAGGCCAGTGCCTTGTAAATGTAAAATAGGAAAATTTCTGCTAGTCTCCCAGTGCATTCATGAGACTTTGTGTAATTCTTCTTCCATTTAGATTATATGGTTTCAACCAAGTTAAAAACTTCTCCTTCAGAATCTTAGTAAATTGTGTGTATTAATAAATTTTTCTTATCTTCAGTAGATGTACCTATTCACTGTGTTAAAATATCCATAATTTTTAGATATAAAATTCATATTTGAAAATGAATTGTAAATAATATTTTATATGTGTTAGTAATATAGTATGATTTTATTTGGATTTCTTATTTGTATTGCACATAATACTTAAAAGTTTTTAAATAAAATATATAAACACCCTTTGCAAAACTTTATGTGTTAAATGGTTATGTTTTGATCACAATGTGCAAAAAATTTTTTATAGCTTGAAGTGAATGCTGACACTATACTTCATTCCATCTGCACGTCTAACATTCCTGAAATGAAAGGAATTAAGCCGCAAAATATAATCATTAATAAAAAGGACATCTTGTTGGTAAAACCTTTTGTCAGTTCCCGTGGCGTGTCTTACTACATATTGCAGCAACTGAAAGAAAAGCTTCCTTTGGTGGTTATTAAGGTATATTTGCTATGCATTCCAATTAGAAGATTTTAAAGTCATGTTTTTTAATAATATAAAAGATAAATTATAATTTATCTTTTATATTAGACTATTTCTGTTTATTTTAAATTGAAAAAATATTGGAATAACTGCATGAAAATACTTTTTACATTATTACTGATCTGTGTTGCTAACCATTACATTTAAAATGCCTTAATAGATTGTGTGTGTGTGTAAATATATTATTTGAATGCTATAATTCTTCACAGTTTTGTAAATACATAATTTCATTTGGGTTTGTCGGAAATTTCAAATTATTAAAATGCATTTGGAAGTTGTGATGTTCTATAAATCTTATTTAAAACTATTTCTTTTGTTACGTTTTTGTAATAAAGAAACTTAGAGACATATTGCAGTTTCATAAACTTGTATTTGCTTATTCTTCATTTAATCTCTGTGTAATATTCCTAAAAGGTTCTCTTCCACTGTAGGGCATTTCAACTGTGTCTCGTGCATTAATACATAAGGATGGAACTAACTATGAATTGCATATAGAAGGTGATGGTTTAGGACAAGTCATGGCAACTCGAGGTAACAAATAAAAGTAATCTTTTGCATATTTAATTGAGATTTTGAGTTGTGTATCATGTATTTATTTTATTTCTTATATATATATTAACATTTATCTGTTATATAATCTAGCCTTTTGTTCAGACCGCCACCTAAAATAATTACAAGAAAGAAGAAGTATATAACGATTTTAATGAGTCAATCTAGTATAATTTTATAGGTTGCAGCTAGTAATTAATAATAAAGATGTAAAATTGCTCCTAAATGGCTTAGTTTTTAAATCAATAATAGTAGCTAGAAAGGTTAAACATCTTAAAGCTTTGCTGAAGGGCAACACATTTGCATATAGAAGATAAAAATATTTTAGTTGGGATAGTGGTAAGATATTTCTAAATAAGTTGCTGAGTTTTCTGATTAAATTTGAAATATAAATATCTGATTCTTTACTGAGTGGCAACACACTGCTTTTAAATCATTGAATTTAGTAATGAAATTGTGATTAAATTTGTACAATATATGAAATAAATGAAAAAAAATTCAAAATAAAAAATTTGTGCTTTGAGTTGCATATATTTGGGTATAGGACTACATGTGTTCAAAATTTGATAGTTTGTCACCATCTTTCTTCTATGCAAGGGTGCATGAGTTCCACTCACCTTGAAAATCAGGAATATGAAAATTGTTCAAGTAAAGTTAGTAAAAATTATTGTTTTTTCAGAAAATCAGAGAAAATTTAAAACTTTTCTGAAATGTCAGGGAAGTTAAAAAATACAGACCAATCAATATTCTCAAATAATAACAAAATTGCCTTTTTTGTGGGGTGCACAAAATATTTTACTCAGTCTATACCTAAAACAATTTTATCAACCCATAAGCTCTTCTCTCCATTTGAACTGTTGTTCAATCTTTCTTTAGAAATGTAACTATTCTGTCACCCATATCTTTTACATGTGCTGTTGCACTTTAAAAAACAAATAATGCAATGTAAAAATTATTAATTAAAAAATTTCTTCTATCCACTATCAATTGAGTTTTAAAATAAAACGTAATAGGGTTAATATTTTTTTATGAGTTTTGCATTTTTGTTGTAAATTGCTTTTAAAGGTAAACAGTTTTTTTAGGAATTTGTTGTTTCTTTTTTATAAAAACCTAACTGTTTTTATGAATGGCTTAGATTTATATTTCTTGAATATTACATGCATTCATTTGTTTCACAATGATGATTCAGTTTCATTTCATAATGGAAAGTCAGCGAAGTGAAAAGTTGAATTTCGTTGACCCGACAATGAAATAAAATGTTGTCAATAAAAGAAAATAAAGTGTTTTGGTTGTATTGTGTATGTATATTTTGCTCCTAAAATATTTTTATCAGGAATCGGGAATTTCAATAGCTCTAGAATGGTAATGGATTGCGACATACTCCATAACTTTTGAAAAAGTGTTTCTTTAACCCTTTTTTGTCAATTTTTTAAAATTCTCTGCTTTCGTGTTTCACAGATACCTTATCTCAAGACCAATATATCTGTAGGCATAATACCTTCTACCTATTCGATATACCAGTGTTCTTTAAATGGTATTTTGATCTGCATATGAAACCTTACACGAACACCTTTACTATTTAGTATAATCTTCATGGCAAAACTTTCAGGGATTGCAAGAAAAATAATATACATACATTTCACCACTGAGCAATATAGGGGCATTCAACACTTACACTGTCAAAAAAATGTAGGTATAATCTTCAGCTCAGAGACATAGCTATAATAGGCAATATTAGGCAGTGCCTAAAGGCCCACATGTTTTAAGGGTGCCTTTTTTTTAATTTTGAATATTCAAAAAGTAATAATAAATTAATAAATTTGTTGCTAAATCCATCTAAGATGAGAATATGCATTACATCCTCCCTTCCAACCATGTATTCTAGCAGTGCTTGTCAGACACAGTTTATGGGGCTGTACAAGTCACCATTGTGATCCTGCACTCTCAGAGGCTGCCAAATCTTTACTTTTTTAAAAACAGAAAATGCATTCTGTATTTTAAAATGAAGGCCGCCAGAAGTTCAGATGAGATGGCCACCCTCATTTCGTAAATACACTGCTCTTGTGTACTTAAGGTATTTCCTTACCAGGCACTGAGTGGGAGAAAAAAATGTACTTTTTAATTTCCTGTAGTTCAGCTTCATTGTAGGTTGTATATGGATTTAATTTATGTGCAACTACTGAGAATATAACGTTACACATAAAAATTCTGCATATTTATCACCCTTGATTGCTTTGTGGTATATAAAATAACCTATATATTTGCTGTATAGAGTGATTACCATTGATACAAATTTTATGAAAACATTTCATCTACCATAAACATTATTGTGGACAGATGAAAATATTTACTAATTTTATTTTTCAAAGATTTGACAATTTTATTTTAAAATATCAGAATAAACTCATTATTCGTAAATCATCTAACTACAGGAGGAAATAAAAATACATCCACTAACAAACTATAATCCTTCTTAATTACTATTAAGGAAGCTCTATAGTCCTTTCAATAAACGATTCATAATATGAATAATATTTGTAAACTGAATGAAAAGGATTCGCATTTGTGTTTTACTACTTTGTACGGAGTAAAGCAAGTACTGTAATCACAAAAATTTCGGGTATTATTATTTCAATGAAAGTATCCATTTTGGCCATTTTCAAATCCATTTAAATGATTTTTTTTGTGGGGGGGGGGAGTCATCTGTATGTATGAACAGAATAAAGCACTATTTTAACATACACAGATTGTAAAATAGATTAAAAATGAATTCATAAGGGATTTTTTTCATGAAATCTTTACGTACCTATGTATCTCGCATAACTAAAAAATTATTAGTTGTAGAACATTGAAATTTTGTGTATGGGGCTGCTATGACATCTAGTTGTGCACCTGCCTTTTTTGTTGCAATTCGCTGCACCAAAACTATGTATGTGTGTATATATATATGTGTGTACATAGGTAAGAGAGTGGTACCTGGCTCAGCTTTGTTTTTATATGCTGGTGAATTGTGCATATTTTACTTTAAAAGTCATTGAGTTATGTTGTTCTTGTGTTCCAGTTACGTTTTTATGCCTTTAATTAATCTACTGTTGATAATTCTAAAATAACTGTGGTAACTATTGTAGAAGTATTAACTACTGTTAATAATTCTGCAGTAGTTGTAGAATTATCAACAGTTTAAAAGTACTGATGTGTCGGCTATTTGTTTACCTTTGAAACTTTTAGTGGCATAGTGAATTGAGTCAAATGGTGCAGCAAATTCAGCGTCTTTTTGCCCATTGAGATTAAAAGTTGAACTACTGATTTTTGTGCACCAGAAATTTGTATTTCTGTCCATTTGCCCAGTTGCTTGTTTTTGCGTAAAAATTAATTTTAATTGTAGAATTTTTTTTAAACTGTTATTTGGTGTTTTAGGCTTTTCTGTATTTTAGTACAATTTTTAATGAAGATGTTTTAAACTTTTATATATTTTTGCCTTTCTGCGAAGAGAGAACTGAATTGATTGAATGAGAAATATATCTGTAATGCAGTTTAAGGAAATAAGTTTAAATAAAGGGCAGAGAAAAATATGTATGAATTAATAGGTTGTACAAGGAAGTCGTGTGGTGTCCACATCAGATTTTTATATTATGTTAAAGATAGATCAATATATGTGTAGTCTATAATTTTTTAAAGAAATAGGGAGGCAAACCAAGACTTATTAAGGCATAAATTTGTATTATAATTGCATTGATATTTTGTGTGGAGTTAATAAAACCCAAAAGTTTCTGTAATATCTATAATCTAAGTATTTATGAATGGTAAAACTCTTTATAATACTGATTATAGTCCACTGAATATTGCTCATAAACAACCCACAAAGCATTATTTTTATCACAGTGAACCAAAGAGTGATTTTTATGTAAGTGACGGTAATATATTGCAGCATCTATTATAAACCAATTGTGTAACAAACGACGGGAGGAGGACTTTTATTTCTTTTGTTAATTACATGTATAATTTTTTTTCTTTTTCTTTTTTCAAAGGATTTGAATTGATTAGGCATGGAACTTTTTTGGAGAGGAGGAATATGTGCAATTTTTTAATTTTCTATAATGGGTTATCCATAACATTTTAATTTAGAATGTGTAAAAATAACGGTTTATCTTATGTTTTGTTTCTGTGTGTATAAAATGCAAGAAAATTTAAAAAAATATTGGTCAGCATAAAATTTACATATAAGTTGCCATTAATGTAGAGAAAATGTTAATATATTTATATTTTCTGAAGTAACTAAATCATGCTATTTAGGTGTTCGGGGGACTTCTACAACTTCAAATAATACCATGGAAGTAGAAAAGTATCTAGGTATTGAGGCTGCAAAGTAAGTTTTATGAAGCTGCATATTTTTTATAGATTTTTTTAACCATTCCATGTTTATTATTTTAAAACATTAACATAAAAAAATGTATGTGTTACAAAAGTTCGAAATTTTCACAAATAATAAAGCAAACTCTCTGCTTTCTTTTAAAACAAGAATTATTAAAAGTATTTGC
>KK121943.1:82859-93557 GCA_000611955.2 Stegodyphus mimosarum
ATATAAAACATAAAAGTTTCATGCTTCTAGACTTCACATGAAACCAGTCCTTCTGTTTTCACACCTATATTGACATTTTATTCTACTGATGTCACAATGAAATGAGGCAAATTTTTAACTATGGAATTTTGCTTTAGTTTTGTGTAATTTCATCATGTTTACAGATGTTTATTTTTCCTTAGACATGTTTTAATACTCTTTTATTTTTCATTAGGGTTACTATTTCAATCAATCTTCAATTTATTTTGCATACCTCATTAAGTACAATGTTTATTATAGTTCCTTTTTTAACAGTTAATTTTATCATTATCATAACATTTTTGTCTCCAGTGTCCGAGTCTGTGTATTGGAAATTCTAAAGATATATTCATTTTAAAATTATTTTGCAATATTGCTGTTGAACTGAATTTTATGGTTTAAGTGCAAAAAACATTATATTTAATAAATAAAGGTAACCCACAAATTAAAAAATGCCCCTTTGGGCATAATGTAAAATCTGAAAGCTTTAATTTTTTTTATTGTTTTATTTTATTATTTCTTTTTCCTAAATTGAGGGGGTATTATATTTATTAATTGTGTGGTGTATCTAAAAGCATATTTTTATAGCTGAATGAACTTGCAGGTCAACCATTATAAATGAGATACAGTTTACGATGAAATATCATGGCATTGAAATAGATAGGCGTCATTTAACATTGCTGGCTGATCTGATGACTTTTAAGGTAAGATCATTTGTAATTTTTTTTTTAAATTTATTTCAGAAGTTCAAAACTATGTATGTATATTTAAGGAAATTATTATAATAAGAAATTTAAAAAAATATTAAAAAGATTATCTCATCCTGGAAAAAATTGCTTAGGTTGTTAATATTGCCTGATGTTAATTGGCATTTAAATGTTAAAGCTGGAAAAAAATTTCTTAATAAGGGAATTAAAGTTTGAAAAAGTATTAGTGGTAAAAACAAATAAAAGTTATTAATCACGCTGTGCTTAATGATTCAAACAGAAATTTTCAAAGAGTTAGTATTTAAAAAATTTCTTATGATAATTTCCTTAAAATTCAAACCTCTGCAGCTCAAGTGCAGATATTGTTTATTATTTTTCTTTACCTTGTGTGTGTATATATAAAGGCACAGGGTGCGACAGAAAGAACATTCTGATTTGGAACATCAGTAAAAAAAAGTACAAAGCTAAGATATGGAAAGAAATCTTTTATACCTGAGAAGAACACAGTATGCCATTGCCATCCATTCAGTTTTAAAAAGTGCATCTGTTTAATGGCAGCCGTCAGTGTCAATGCAGTTTTGAAGTCTCTTTTGGAAATTTTGCTTTGGTCTGTGGACCATGTCTCATGGAATCGTTATGATTTCTTGTGTGTTTACTGTGCTGAGTAGTTGTAAATTTGTTGGTCAGTGTTGGTACACTTTTGATTTTAGATAGACTCGCAGAAAAAAAAAAAAAATTATGTAGCCAAATCTGGCAAACATACTAACCAACCAGTATCACTCTGTAAAGAGACAAGATGGTCCAGAAACAAGCTTCTGAGGATTCCAAGGGGCATTCTGGAGGTATGCAACACAGTGCCATCTTGCTGAATTCATACATCTTCCAGATTGTGATCGTTAAATAAACCGTTAACTTTTTTGTGGAGGAAATTCTCAAGCAATTCATAATAGTGCTGTGATGTTATTGTGACTGTAACACCACTTTCTTCAAAGAAATATGAGCCCCACATCCAAATTACATAAGGCACATCAAACCATAACTTTCAGATTATAAAGTGGTCACTGGTGGACTTTTCAAAGATTACTGTCAGACCAGTACCTAAAGTTCTGTTTGTTGGCCATTCCCAATAAATGAAAATGGGCTTTGTCATTGGAGATGAGTACTGCTGCTGGTGAAATGCTCTGCAGAACATCCCGACATAAAGCTTTATGGATTAGATATTCCCTATCATTCAGCTTCTCAACAAATAGGGATCCATGTGGAGGGAGCTGTGCAAAATTCTGTGGAGACTATGATCAGACAGTTTCGTGTAGCTGCACGTTTGCACGCTGATCACTTGGGAGACTGTTGTATGGAAGATCTAGCAGCTGTCACATCTTCTGGTCTTATTATGCTATTACTAGGGCAACAGGGACTTTTTTTTAAGCCAAATATGTTCATCTAAAATTTGAAATCCAACAACGAATTGTTTGTGCAGCTGGAACTGGATCATGACACTCAAGCTGAAAGCATATTCGGAAGACCTATTGTATCGATATCATAGATTTACCTTTCGTAACAAACTCTTCAACAACAGCATGATCTCTCCACTCCACCCATGATAGTAACTAAAAATGCCATGTGAAAACAAATCAAAAGAGACCGCATCCTCTGCTACTATGAGCGAAGCAATGCATCTGCCAAATCAGAATGTTCTTTCTGCCACATCCTGTAGATATATATATGTACTCTCTATATATGGATGTCTTCTAGACTTCTTGAATAAGAACTCAAGCTTTGTAGACACACACATTTATTATTATTTACAACAGGTTGATTAAGGTATGTAAAGGATACCTGAACGAACTAGATACATTAATAAAGCAGTGTGTGTTTGCTCTCTTAATTAGAATTACTACAATGTACCACCTTCTCATGGCATATAGATTCTCACTGCTTATTTGAACTGCAACAGAAAGGATTGATTCTGAAGCCATCTGTGCATGACCTAGAATCTCGCTCCTTCACAAGCATAGTGTCCTTCTGTTACATTACATTGTCTCACTCTGCACAAGAGGTTACACACGATCCTCGATGGACATGGTCCCTGCATCTTAAGCAGTGACTCCAACATCATTTGTTGGTGGCGATGTAACCCCCAACATATATATGTATATATGTGTGTGTGTGTGTGTGTATAAAGAGAAATATAGTAATAGACCAGAAGTTAAAAAGAAAAATTTTTTAACCGGTTTTGCACTATAGCTGCAGGATTGAAGTAAATTAAACTTAAAGCATCTAAAGTTTAAATTAAATTGGAATCAAAGCAATATATATATTATATATATATATATATATATAAATTATAAAAAATAAATTATAAAAAGAAAACTCTCCATATTACATCTCCAAGCAATGGAAATTCAATTTAAAACATCATTGGAAAGGTATTTTAAAAAGCATTTTTAGAATTTTCAGTCCTCCTTGCTTTAAACACAGTTAAGGAAAAACTAAATCGCAAAAATGCCAAAACCAAAGGTAAAATTTTTTTGTATTGAAAAACCAGTTATTGTTATTGATTGCAGATTAATTGACTTATCAAGGGGATAAACCAATCTACCATCAATTAACAGTAACTAAAATAAGAGAGAGTGTTTCATCTTACTTCCAAATAAGCATCAAATTATTTGTTAGATTCAAATCATAAATCTAATTGATACTCAATCGAAAAGATATTAGTCACTAAACCAAAAGAATCCTGTTAAAAAGCAAATAATCTTTAAAATTAAAATTTTTCACTAAGAACACAATTAATCTGAACGAGATGCTTACTTTAGAAGACCTATCCCCTACACTCTCTTTTCATTTCAAATACAAAAGTTGGTTCAAGAACAAATTTTAAAAAAATCACAAGAAGATTAAAAGAAATCCATAAAATTAAAGTTAAACACTGTAGTAAAAAAAGAAATTTAAAAATCAAACTAGTAAGCAAAAATTAACCAACTTGTCTTCGAAATTTTAAAACCAAATGACTGGAATGCAAACACGTATATGGAAGCAAAAGGGTTGTGTAATAAGTAGTTTTCTATTGAAGAAAGTTTAGCCTAAATTGGCGACAAAACTACAAAGTTTCTAGGAGATATAATACACAGAGAGCAGGCTGTTATTAAAATAGTGCTAAAGCTGCTATTAGTTTGAATTTATATTCATAATGAAAGTAATTAAAAGTAAATTAATAAGCCCAAGACTTGCACTAAAGCTGCAAAGTAATTTCGAAGGCAAGTTGGTTAATTTTTGCTTACTAGTTTGATTTTTAAATTTCTTTTTTACTACAGTTTTTAACTTTAATTTTATGGATTTCTTTTAATCTTCTTGTGATTTTTTTTAAATTTATTCTTGAACCAACTTTTGTTTTTACTTTTGTATTTCAAATGAAAAGAGAGTGTAGGGGATAGGTCTTCTAAAGTAAGCATCTCGTTCAGATTAATTGTGTTCTTTGTGAAAAATTTTAATTTTAAAGATTATTTGCTTTTTAACAGGATTCTTTTGGTTTAGTGACTAATATTTTTTTAATTGAGTATCAATTAGATTTATGATTTGAATCTAGCAAATAATATGATGCTTACTTGGAAGTAAGATGAAACACTCTCTCTTATTTTAGTTACTGTTAATTGATGGTAGATTGGTTTATCCCCTTGATAAGTCGATTAATCTGCTATCAATAACAATAACTGGTTTTTCAATACAAAAAAATTTTACCTTTGATTTTGGCATTTTTGCGATTTAGTTTTTCCTTAACTGTGTTTAAAGCAAGGAGGACTGAAAATTCTAAAAATGCTTTTTAAAATACCTTTCCAATGATGTTTTAAATTGAATTTCCATTGCTTGGAGATGTAATATGGAGAGTTTTCTTTTTATAATTTATAGTGAATTATTGTTTTATTACTTTTCAGCTTTAGTGCAAGTCTTGGGCTTATTAATTTACTTTTAATTACTTTCATTATGAATATATATATATTAATATATTGTGGGGCAGTCCTTTTGCTATTCTTTAAGCAAAACAACTCTGACATTATTTTTAAAGTAAAAGATAAAGTTGAAAGCCTGAAATTTTACACACTCTAAAAGCTTGGAAACTGAGACATAAATCTAGTCCATTTCAGTTCAGCTACCATAGCAGCATAACATAGCCCCCGAAGTAATAAATGTGAAACAACTAACACATTTTTAAATAAAAAATCATGTATTAGTTTTAACAAAAGTTTCCCACCATTGCAAATATGGTCTGCGGGAACAATTCACATTAGCGTGTTTAATCATATTTTGTTGCACGAGTATTGCCATTTGAAAGGAAGACTTGCTTTAGAACACTGTGTGAAATTTGTAAAAAATATCGTTATCATCAAGTACAAGGTGCTTGAAATGAAACTATCATACTACCAGATTAGAACCATCATTTACTTCTTCTGTTGCAAAAAGTCAGCTACAAATGTGTACAGCTTTAGGTACTAATGTTCTATCATATGACACTGTGAAAGTTTGGTACCAAAAGTTCAAAAACAAGGACTATGACATTAAAGAAGCAGAGCTCTCTGTCCAGTGTACTGCTGTTGATAAGCCCATTTGGGAGAACTTGTGGAAGAAGATCAGAATGCAACTACTCAAGAGCTTGCTAAGGAGTTAGACGTAGTGCCATGTCCATCATTCACGCTGTGCATCGCATAAACTTAATGTACAAGTTCAGTCTTGAGTTCCACATCAGCTGACTCGAGCAGATAAGGAAGATGTGTTCAGGCCTGCACTAATCTGCTCGAATGTCAATGCAAGCGACGATCCGGTCCATAAAATTCTGGACTGGGTTGTCATTTGAGATGAAAAGTGAATTTATTTCAACAATACAGACCAAAAAGGGGATTGGTTTGAGCCCGTCAGCAACGTTGCCAAGCGCACTTTGACTAACGAAAAGATAGTGCTTTGTATCTGGTGGCTTTGCCGTAGTGTTATCCACAAAGAGTACCTGGAAAAAGGTAAAACCCTCGACAGTAAGATGTACAGCAAGATTACATGTTGATACATACTCCATGTTGACACTATCAAGGAAAAACATGGAACTGAGTTCTGGCACAAAAAGGTAATGTTCCATCAAGATAATGCAAGATGGCATGTGTCTGCATTCGCCGGCTAGACTCTGTACGAACTCGAATAGAATCTTTTACCACACCCAAATATGGCCCCAACATCGCTCCTTCGGACTTCTACGTTTTTTAGCATGTGCAGCTACATCTTTCTGGTGCTATCTTTCATTCTGCTCAGAAAATCAAAAATGAGGTTGATCTGCTTTTGGATTTGCGGCCACCAAGTTTCTGGCTTGAAGGTTTTGAAAAACTACCCAAATGGCAGAAAATCATAGATTTGGGTGGTGATTACTTAAACTACTGCTTTCATTTTTTTCCCCTAATTTCATTAAGAATGTTTTTTTGGTGGGAAAACTTTTGTTACAACCAGATATGTTTTTATGTTAAATATTAAGTATGAATTATTAAAAAAAATCAAGAAATTCAATATAAAATTAGCACAAACATGGACCTTATTGTTGACTGCAGTTTCAGTGTAACTGAAACCAGTTTTATCAAGGCATTGTTGTTCTCTTAACTCGAAGTTATAGTGCTACATGCAGATGTAACATAAACGTTTTAAGATAGTCTTTATATGTGTAAGTTTGACATTAAATTGCATTATATTAAGATTTTTTTTTTGTAAGAATTTTTGTGTGTTTATATGTAAACAATTTTTCTATATTAGGGTGAAGTTCATGGTATAACAAGGTACGGATTAGCAAAAGTTAAAGAGAGTGCCTTGATGCTTGCTTCAGTAAGTAGAATTGAAATAATTACTAGCTAAAATATATAAACATGGCAAGTGCTTTTGCAACAATTTCATTATTATTCTTTTCGCCTGATGTAGCTAAAAGTGACCACTCATAAACTGACTCCTTTGAGTGCCTGTCTTGTTCTCTGCTGTCTTACTCATTAACCAATGTGCTGATCATTGTAAGCAAAAGTGTATTTTAGCAACTGATTTATGTGCAGGGAATTTCAGGAAAAAATGTAATGAAAAGTAATGCAAGATTTATTTTCAGTGTAGTTTCTTCATATGACGAAAGTTGAATTCATTACCCTAATATAATACCGCTCTTAACCCTTTTTGTGTGATGAAGTTGTCCAAGTTGGTTGTGTGGTCCCACTGAAAAGACCAGTCTCAGGAACACTTTCACAGTACAAACAGCTATCTGAAAGTGTACACATTCTGTCAAATAAGAGCATAATGAAAAAAAAAGCTTGACTTTTCCAGAAAGCTTGAAAATGCCAAATGCTGGATATGTTAAAATTCTAGGTAGTTGAGCTTAGAAAATCTTACATGAAGGCATTATTCCTCTTAGGCAAATAGCTCTTCCATGCTTTGCCATAATCAAATAAGCCAAACAAAATAATCAAATTGTTGACCATATAAAAATACAATTTGTGGTACAAAAGCCAGTCTGTAAGAAATTTCCGGACTAAAATTATAAAAACAGTATCTTTATTTGTTATCAGCTTGAATATAAAAAATCTATACAATACAAAGTTAGAGATCCAAAATGGTCAGAACATTGGCAATTCCAGATTTTAGATCATTAGTTTAAATCTAGTAAAATAACATGTACATATGGCAACATTTGAGCTTCTCTTATTATTTAGGTCAGACAGAAAATTGCTAACTGTGCAGTGTAGATCTGGTAGACTATGTAATCTTGTAGATAAGGAGTGTAAAATGCTGAAGAGAGTTGTGGAAGGTTAGTTGAATGAAACTGTCAAAAAAAAAAACTTCATTGGGAATTACATAAAACCTGGACTCAACATCTGAACAATGATAGGTTGTCATGAACTTTGAATGCATAGTTTTTACAACAGAGCTGCTAATTTTAAACCAAACATTACTACTATTAATGAAAGCCATCAAAACAGTATTGCAAACATCAACAACACTGAAGCCTTAAGAAATGCCGTCACAAGTTATAGAGCGATGAATCAAGACACATTGATGAGCCAAAACATTATGACCATCCCCTCATTTTTCAATGAACTCGTTTGGATGAAGTGGGAATGATATTTAACTGCTGCTAGAGAAGGTAAGGAATCATTCTGGCACTTACTTTTGCAAGTGAATGTAAAAGCTTCTAATCTAAGCAAATTAGATAGAGGGCAGATTGTAATAGCCCGAAGACTGAGAATGAGTATCTCCAAAACTGCATGACTGTTAGGTTGTTCACGATCTGCTGTTGTTAGTATTTATGCAAAGTGGATAAATGATAGTAAAACCAGCAGTAGGTGCCAAGGTGTTGAACATCCTTACATTGTCAAAGAAAAAAAGATGTTGGAGACTGTCCTGCTTGGTATAGCAAAATCGACATCAGATGGTGGTTCATCTGACAGCCCAACGCAGTGCAAGTATTTCAGAACACACAATTCAGTGAACACTGTTGGGTATGGGACTGTGCAGCAGACATCCTACTCATGTGCCTGATGAATCATTTCTCATTCATGACATCAATAGTCCTGTCAGGCTACACCATCTTCCAGGTGAACAGTTGCTCCCCCTTTCCTGTACAATAGGTCATATACAGGATGGTAGTGACGGTATTAATGCTTTATGGAACATTTCATTCATGGGCAGCTCTGGGACTCTTAGTTGTGGTAGACCAGACTGCTGCTATGAAAGCAGCAGACTATCTGAACATAACTGCAGATCAGTTGCACCCTTACAGGGCTTCTGTCTTCCCAATTGAAAATCGATTATTGTAGCAGGACAGTGCCCCATATAACAAGGCTTGAATTGTGTTGGAGTGGTTTGAAGAGAATAAGTATGAATTCCAGCTAATGTTCCGGCCACCTAACTCACTGGATCTTAACCCGATAGAGAACATTTGGGATGTCATTGAACAGCAGCTCGGAGCTCAGAAAGCACCATTTCGGAATATCTTGACTTTGTGTGATGGGTGCTGAGACATTTGGTACAACCTGTCTCCAATAATCTAAGAAAAATTTGTGGCATCTATGCCAAGACAACTTGCAGCTGTTTTGCAGGCCAAAGGTCATGCAACACGTTATAGAGTAGGTGGTTATAATGTTTTGGCTCTTCAGTGACAGTCTGAGTGTGGTGATTGCCTGGTGAATGCTTCTATATCTGACTGTATTGTGCTCCAAGTGAAATCTGAAGATGGAAGGTTGAAGAGGTGGAAATTTGGGGCTTTTTTTCCTTTTGCATGGATCCTTTGTTTCATGTGCAGCATACTCTCAACATTTGACTGGACGTTTTGGACAATTTCATGCTGGCATTCTTGTGGCAACAGTTCAGAAAGGGTCCATTCCTATTTCAACATGATTGTTCTCCTGTCCATGTTGCATGGCTTGTGCAGAGGTGGTTTGCATCAGTGGGGCTTCAGAAATTGGACTGGCCCACTCAAAGCCCATGCTTGAATACCACAGAACACATATGGAATGTACACTGCTGGCCACCCAAATTGCAACACCAAGAAAGACAAAAGATATCACAACAAAATTTATTTATAAGATAACATGTTGACCAAGCATCAAATGATTAAATTTATAGACTTCTGTGAAGTGTGGTTCCTTCCAAAATCAGTAGCCAGAGTAGCCGCCATTGTTGGAGATCACTGCTGCCTCACGCCTCGGCGTTGATTCAAAGAGACTTTGGATGTGTTCTTGGGGTACAGCAGACCAAGCAGCTTCCACACATTGCCAAAGTTGATCTGATGTGGCAGCTTGGGATGTAATCTGGGTCAATCGTTCAGCAACCATGGACCACATGTTTTTCATCGGCAAAAGATCCGGAGAGGGAGCCAGTCGGGGAAGCAATTCAATCTGTCGATTGACGAAGAACCCTTGGACAATGCGTGCCACGTGTGGTCACGCATTATCCTGTTGAAATGTGGCTGTGGGCAAGCCCTGAAGGAAGGGCAACTGGCTCCAACACCTCGGAGGTGTAGCACTTGCTGTTTAAAGTACCGGCAATGCATACTAGAGGAGTGATATCCAATACCACCCCGTACCATAATAACCGGTGCAGGACCAGTGTGGTGGTGTATAACGCAGTTCAGCATCCTCTCTCCACGGTGTCTCCAGACTCGAATCCGACCATCGTAGCATTGCAGATAGAAGCGTGGCTCGCCAGTAAAGACAGTTTCCTTCCATTGTGCTGTCCACATCCTTCTTTCATTGCACGATTGGCGGCGGAGACGTCTGTGATTCTACGTCAAGAGTAGGAGAGGCAATGGATGTCTTGCGGACAGACAACTCTGCTGTAAATGGCATTGAATGGTACACGCAGACACCGGATGATGTGTTACAGACTGAATGTGCTCTGCTATGGTTCGTGATGTGACTGAGCAATCCTTCACTGCCATACGCACAATGTTCCTGTCATCACGTGAAGTGGCGCACTGAGGTGGATGCAATCGAACATGTCGGTCCATCCTACCCTCCTGCATCCAATGGTCACATATCTGCATTACAGTTGTTTGATTTTGTCCAACACGACTACCAATTTCCCTGAAAGACAATCCACACTCTCAGTAGGCCACTCTCCTTCCTCTGTCAAAATCGGATACTTTATCAAACGATGATCGCTGTTTACTACGAGACATACTTGATCGTTTTATTGAAAAAAAAAACACAATTGCCAAACTTGAAATCATTGAAAACTCCAAGCCTTAAATAGCTCTTTGAAGTATCGCCACAGGTGCACGTGATGTGCATCTGTGCTGGAATTCTAATCATTTGCATATGTCACCTCCGCTAAAGCATGTTGTAAATTTCATGTTATTTGCATGCTTCCTTCAGAGTGTTGCATTTACGGTGGCCAGCAGTGTATTAGAATGTTGATTGCAATCTGTTCTACATTGCCTCTAGTTAGTGATAGAATTGATCAGAGTTCT
>KK121943.1:98785-138442 GCA_000611955.2 Stegodyphus mimosarum
CTTCCGAAGTTTCTCTCTTCTAATTGGCTCTCTTTTGTGCTACTCTTTTTAACTACAAAACCATGCACTTATTTTCCCACTCAGTTGAATGCAATTTCACCTCACACTGGCCTGGGCCATCTCCTCACACTTATGCTGCAGTTCCTAATTAAGGTTCTCCTATGATGTATTGTATGTGTGTCTTCCCTAACTGGGGTTATCTGAGGTACCAGTAATAGCTGGATAAAATTCCAGCTGAAACTGGCAAAAAGTATAGTATCATAGATTACAGTGAAGTTAAGAATGGTGAAAACCCTGGCATTTGTAACATTGTGTTGGATGCCATATAGTTCCACCTTGATCTTTAAGTTATTGAGGAAGTGCAAATCGTAAATATCTTTTGCTTTATCAGATTTATCCAGAGTGACAAGAAAAAGAGCAAGGGGAATGTGTCGCCATTTCTTCTTATTAGCTGCCTGGCACTGTTTACTGGAAAGCCAATTTCTAGGAGATTATGTTGGATCTCATCTGTTTCTGTTGAGATGGGAAAACTTATGATGGCTACTTTCAGTTTATGTTCCTGTGCCAGAGGGAAGCAGTGAAACTCAATATCCTTGCTCTGAAGCATTTTGACAAGGTTCTGTTTGTGGGCAAATGATCAATGTTAAGAATGTAATGTCCATTGGAGATGCCTTTCCATTAGATTTTGTAAATTTTAATGTTAAAAATCATCTTCCTGATGCCTTTCAACTGAAGCTTAAGTTCTGAATTGTAATTGAGGGTCTCGTGCCGCACATTTAGGAAATCGGAAACTAATAAGTTCATCATTATCCACACTGTTGTTCTGATTGGCTGTGTCCTGATCCCACTGGAGTATCTGGGTGATAGTAGAAAAGAACATAGAAAATCGAAGTGTGCAAAGCACAGATGCCTGAGAAGACTGTTTCGCGATTCGGCAAACCAAAGTTGCTCTGATTCAACCTTTTGTAGGCACTTGCAGTCACAAAAGGAGCAAAGCATTGGTGAGTGGCTTAAGCACCTTCACGCTCAAAAACTGAATTCACCCTAATCCTCTTCATGTACTATTCTGTTTCTCTACTTTACAAATGAAAAGCATTTATACGAGTAAATGAACTACTGTTAACTATCAAGCTGGGGGATATGCAACTAAATACAGTGTTTAATTTTGTTATATTAATTTCTTTCTATTTCAGTTTTGATTTAAAAAATTATAAATTACACTACTGTATGCTTTCCACTTAGTAAGTTTTGTTAAGTGTGTATGTGCATACATGTATGTGAGCATGTACATATGTACACTGAAGAGCCAAAACATTATGATAATCTACTCAATAGCATGTTGTGTGACTTTTGGCCTGCAAAACAGCTGCAACTTGCTTTGGCGTGCATGCCACAAATTCTTGGCTGATGACTGGAGAGATGTTGTACCAAGTGTGTAAGCAGTGGTTGCGCAAAGTAGAGATATTCTGATATGGTAGTGTTTGAGCTCCGAGTTGCCGCTGAATTACATCCTAAATCTGCTGTATCGGGTTAAGATCCAGCAAGTTAGGTGGCCAGGACATTAAGTGGAATTCATCCGTATGCTCCTCGAACCATTCCAACACAATTCAAGCTTTGTGACATGAAGCATTCTCCTGCTAGAAAATTCCATTTCCAGTTGGGGGACAGATGAGATGTAAGAGTGGAACCGATCTGTAATTATGTTCAGATAATCCACAGCTTTCATAATCTGTTCCTCCACTACTAAAGGGTCCCAGAGCCACACATGAGAATGTAACCCAAAGCATAATACCTGTGCCATCTACCACTAGCCTGTGTATGATGTGCTATACAAGGGGGAGAACAGCTGTTCACCTGGACGACGGCTTACCCTGACACGATCATCGACATGATGAATGCGAAATCGTGATTCATCTGACCAGGCTTCCACGTATTATCTTCCATTTATTTATGATTTACTCTCAATGTTTCTGGACCCGTTGTAGGCTTAGTTGACAATGATGCTTGGTCAGCAGAGGCACATAAGTGGGACATATGCTGTGAAGTCCAACAGTGTCTATCGATTCCATATCCAACAGTGTCTGCTGAGGTGTGTGTTCCAAAACACTTGCACATGGACCTGCATTGTATTGGGTTGTCAACAGGCCACTATGTGGTGCTAATTTTGCTTTACCGCGTGGGACAGTCTCCGATGTTGTGTTTCTTTGATTACGCATGAATGTCCAACATCTTAGCATCTACTGCTGGTTCACCGTACCTACTAGTCGTGCCGTTTTGGAGATATTCGCTCCGAGTCTTGGGCCCATTATAATCTGCCCTTTATCAAATTCACTTAGATCAGCAGCCTTTCCCATCACTCGCAAAAGTAAGCGCAAGAAGGAGTCCTTATCTTCTCCAACAGCAGTTAAATATCAGTTCCGCTTAATCACATGCCCTTCATGTTGTCTAAATGAGTTCATTGAAAAATGTGGAGATGGTCATATTTCTTGTCAATGTGTACACATGCATGCACACAGGATGTAACAGAACTGATGACTGCAAATTGAAAGGGTTGTAGAATGTGGGGAAAAATTTTTCATTAATACAATGTGTAGTAACAGTGTGAATATGGAAACGTAGTAAGTATTGAGAATGAAAAGTGTTTTTAATCATGATATATACTATAATTATTCAAATAAATTTTAATACATGCATTACAACAACAGTGGAGTACACTTTGGAAGATGCCCAACATGTCAGAAACTGCAGCAGCAACACTTATTCTAGCAATAAGTTCTTCAGGAGTGTCACTTGACATTTTATAAATAAGATCTGTTATCAGTGAGAAGCAGGATTGCAGTTGGTGGATGTTCATTTGAGTAATTCTCTTAAATATTAAAATTTGTCTTGTAAACATTTGTGATTAAAACAGCTTTTCATTCTTTACATTTTTCATGCTTACTATGTTTAATGTTAAATTTACTTACTATGTTAAATTTCACTGGAGTGAAAATTGTTACTTTTGCAATGCTTTATGATTCTTTAAAGTTTTGATCATTATTTTTAACTCTTTATTTTAATTAATTTCTTATAAGGATTATCTTAACATTCAGTGTATTTTAGTCATGTAAATTTCCTTAACTCTAGCCTACATCTTCAACAGATCCATTACCTCAAAGGAAGCCATTACTATTTGACACACCTGAATTCCATCTGCAAGACTATAGTTTTCAAATGAGCTGACAAAATGTGGAAAATGTTTTATGTAGTAAACTATAGACTCTTTTATTGTATGTATATAAGGCAAAAATATTTTCAATTTTTTTTTATATTTATACTATATATGTATTATAATAAAATGAACTGATATTTTTAATTATTGATTTTAAATAAAACAAGGTAGAAATGAATTTGTTTTTAATGTTTAACTAAAAATTATATTTTTGATCATTTTTTTTTCAAAAAGTGTGAAAATTTCTATATGAAAGGGAATTTACTTGTTTTCTTTATAAATGTTTTCATATCATAAATTTTGTACTCTGTGTATTATGCATTGACTTTTGTATAAACAGTGTCATATAACTGATTGATGCCAAATAATTCTTTGTCATACAGTTGATACTTTCAATAATATAAGAGTTGCCAACTCTCCTGATTTAGGCGGGAGACTCCATATTTCCGACCGTTCTCTCGCCAACCCGATTTACAATATATTTCTCCCGACTTTCTCTTATTCTTAAAATTTCTCACGATTTTTATGTAGCTTGGCTTAATACTTCGTTATTTGCATCTCCAAAAAAGCAATTTGGGGTGTCTGAAGGCACCTGGTTTTTCTCTAGACTGCATAGAAAACCAAAGTAGTTTCATCAGTGAGAAATTGTGGCACACTTTGTGAGTGAGAGCATGTGTCCGGAAAACGTCATGTTCCATTTCTCCAGTGAGCATCTAGTGCCACTGCGTATCATCTGGCGCATATTAGCCAGTGAGCACAAAACAAGATCGAGGTTGTTATTTCGTTCACCTTGTCGCTAACCTGTGTGATTGTACGTGCTTTCAGGAAATAGTTTAAGAAAGTACAATATTTCATATTAGTTATGTTTATGGAAAAAGGTAAAATACTCAGGTACTTTTCAAAAATCATGCACAGTGACTTTCCGTCTACTATTTCCTCAAGGAAACGTAAAGCATTTGCGATTTGTATCGTTGGTCATTGCAATTTTTCTATTTCTCACGGTGGAAGGGCCGATGTTCATAAACATGTTCGTACACAAAAACAAGGAAAATATGAGTTCTATTCGGGGGGGGGAAAGTAAATTTTTTTTTAATTTCTTCTTTCTAAAACACTAGACCAAAAAGTTATTAATGCAGAATGTACTGTTGGCATTTAAGAATTAGTAACTGAACTTTCAGATATTAATTAGTAACCATATGAAGTTATTTCGTTATTAAAAAATATGCTTTTATCATTTAAAAATCTTTTTCTCGTTGAAAATAAATCTCCCGATTTTTCAACGTCGTAGGTTGGCAAGTATGATATAAAAAACATTTAAATATATTTAAGTTTGTTGAAATGCATAATAAAATTTCAAAAGTGTAGAAATTGGATCTATATAATCCAAATACTTGTAGTTCCCCCCTCCCATACTGTATGGCAGATGCTTATTAAGCAAGTTAAGAGTGGCTGAATGAGAGTGGTTGGTGCCCAGAGCACATAAGGTGTTAATTCACCCAGGAGAAAACGGGGTTGGTACTCAACACCAACCAAGCCTTTGAGATGTCCTTCAGTTCAACTGGCACTGCATTTTTCTACCATTTTGTTCTAGGTAACCAGTAACCACAAGGTTGTGCAAATTCAGCTAACAGGTGAAAGTTATATGTTGCAAAGTCATTAACAAAGATATGCAAGGACAAGATTTCTATTTTAGCAAGAAATGTAGAAACTAAGAATGAATTGTGGGTTAGAGCTTTCTTGTGTAACAGCACTCATGACTTATCTGTGAAGATTTGACCTTGAAGTTTAGATATAAGTTGAACAGTAATCTGGTATTTAAATAATGCCTGTAACATGATTCAGCTTCAGTTTGCAGGATTTTTGCTTGCATGCAGAATTTGCTAACTTTCATGTAACTGATACCTATCAGTTTACTATCTTTAGAATTACCAGAAAGGTTGATGCCATTTGAACAGGTTAGTATTGCATAAACTTGCTTCACCATTTCGTAGGTATCTATTAGTTCAAGCATACATGTAACAGGAGCTGCTCAATAAATTGCATATTTTACTCACCCACCAAATACAAAATATCTGTCTTGGAATACTCAGATGTATCCTAGAAAATTTCAAAACTAGATTAAACTGCTTAGCAGCAGTATCCTAGGTGTAAATCAGTGGAGTAAAAGCTGACAGAAAAAACAAATTTGATCCTAAATAACTTTATAATAAAAGGTTAAAGCATTTTCTCATGTTAACAGATCGAGTAATTTTTTCCTTCCAGATAGGAGCTGAAAGGCATGGTAAACAGAACTTTCTAATCTGGGTGAGAAAATTTGTATATGTGCATTTGGCATTTATAAAGCATAAATAAAATATAAGTAGGAAATCTAAAATAAATATCTTGTGCATTATTTGATATGTAAAAATCATTTCATTGAGAATGATTTGTAATATTCTATACATGTAAATATCCCTTTCATAGTACTTGTATTCCAATAAATATCATCAAAAAACAAATATGGTTTGTCTTGGTTTTTAGGTATTCAATAGTCAGTTTAAAATGTTCCTAAAAGCAAATATATATAGAAAAGGTTTAGGTTTTAACGATCACCCGAAAGGATTTGTTAAGGTTTCTTGTGCTTTCGCTGAGCTTGCAATCCACCAGTCTGCTGTTATATTCACTCTTGCTAAACCATTTCGTTTTGCCTTTTTAGCTTTATTATTAAGTATTATTTTCTTCGCACTTACATCATATACAATTTAACAAAAAAATTTTAAAAGAAACATATGTTTACAATTTATGATGTAGTGTTAAGTGTAGGCATGTTTTTTTCTATTTTTCTTAGTTTTCTTTGACTTTATCCTATTAACGTTTAATTTTCTTAGTAAGATAGTTTGCAAAATATTTTTTGTTGTTGTTGTCTTTTTATCATTAACGTTTAGTGTGTTAACTTTGTTTATTAAATCTCATATTCTTTGCACATATGCTGCATAAAATTCAATTCAACAGCAAAATCACAAAATATTTAAAAAGAGAATGTCTTTAGAATTTCCGATACACAGTCTCGCGTGCTGGAGCTAAAATATTTTATTTCGTGGAGTGTTCCCCACTTTCAAATTGTTTAGCTTCTTAATCAAAAATTCAATAAAATTTTACAATATATGAAATATATATTTGAAATTCAAAATTCAGACTTCTAGGTTCAAATGTTTGGGTGGAGGACTACATTATTCAAAATTTAATGCTCTATGCACCTTTTTTCACAATGCTCAGAACTTACATACATACATGTGGATTCTTCAATATTTAATTTCTTTAAAAATAATGCAGATCGATAATATTTGGTGCCAATAATTTGAAAAAGTGATGCACCATTAAGATTTTAACTGTCGCCCAAAGGTTGTTTGTTGAGGTTTTTTATGCTCTCGCAGACTGCTGTTGTTGCACTCATCCTGTTAATCAATTTCTTTTTGTCTATTTAGCTCTGTTACAGAGCATAATTTTTTCGCACTTATGCCAAATAGAATTCAACAGAAAAATTATAAAAGTAATATAGCAGCATGTGTTTAGAATTTCCGATGGAGGGTTAAGTGTTGGCATAAGTTTTTCTACTTATTCAGTTCATCATATCAATGTTCAATTTTCTTAGTAAGATGGCTGGCAAAACATTTATGTCTGTGTCTATTATTAATTTCTGTGTGTTAAATGCTAAATATTCTTCGCACTTACGCCACATAAAATTCAACACCAAAATCGCGAAATATTTAAAAATAGCATATCTTTAGAATTCCCGATAGAGTTTTGAGCGCTAAAGAAAAAAATGTTTTTTATTCTATACAATGTTGCCACTGCTCGCTTTCAAATTGTTGAGTTTATTAATAAAAAATTCATTAAAGTTTTACAAAATATAATATTCGAAATTCAAGCTTCCAAGTTCACATGTTCGGTTGGAGGACTACGTTATTCAAAATTTGATAACTCTAGGTACCTCGTTTTTACACCATGCGTAAAACATATGTGTAGATTCTTCATTGTTATTTTTTTTAATATTACATAGTAATAATATTTGGTAGCAATAATTTGAAAAGTGACACAGCCGCTTTTATTGTATTACGCAAAATCACATTTCGAGACTAAGCCCTTTTTGGCTCATAATAAAATAATTAAAATTAAAGTTCAATAAAATGTAACAAGGTAAACAAAAGTTTAATAAATTATCGAATTTATGATGAGTAGTTAAAATAACAAAATAAAATATAGGCCGAGCGGTAAAGTCGCTGAACATGGTAGTTGGGTTCGAGGTTTGAATCCCAAGAACGAGTTAGCTGTGTGGGCGTTTGCGTGGTTTTTCCCATGTGCAACGTGTATATGAGCCAGTGTCCCTTAGAAAGTTCTCCACGAAGGCATCCCTCCCCTTAGGCAGGTATCCCTCGAGGCTTTGCTGTAATCACGTAATCCAAAATAAAATACCGGATCTCGTCTTATTTGAGGATGCGGTTAGAATTATAATTTTATAAGAAATAACTTAGCCGAGCTCCGATTGAATTTAAGCCCTGAATAAACAGTGTTGCAAAGGATGATAGGAAAAAAAGACCATTCATTTTCCAGATGCCAATGAAAAAAAAAGGATAAAATAGTTAAAGCTCCTCTATAAGAATGGAATGAATGCTAGAAATAGTAACAAAATATGGAAGGAAATACGGTTGCTTCTTCTTTTCATCCAAAATGACATTTTGCCTAATTTTTCCTTTGCAGAGGAGTTTATTTTCACCATTTCGTCCATTGTCGTCTTAATACCGCGTGTCGGATGAGTTTGGTTTATTTCATTATGGAAAAGCACTGTAGGGTTATCTGTCTTAAGAGGAGGAATGCCTCCGTGTATAACCTTCTATGGGAATCTGGCTCCTAACCATATTATGCATAGGAAATACCACGAAAATGCCCACTCGACTGGAATAGAACCCAGGTCGAACTATCACTGTTCAGCGAAATTTCCGCACAGCTATTGGTGTGCTCTCAGGAGAAGTTGGAACGAGATGGGCGATTGACCTCTATCTCTGTTTGCCCTTTTTATTCGTATATCTTTAAATCTCATTCCTACCACTATTTTCACATAATTAGCTTAAATGATGTCTGCAATTATGGAAAGGATGGAAACTTTCTTTCCCTCCATTCTCTCTTTCCGGAGAGAGAAAGCTTTCACTTCGCAGCAAGTAATAACGCCACTTTTGGACGAGTCTATGTGTTTTGGCAGAATGCCAGCCAGTGTTGCGTTTCAGACGGTCGAATTATATTTATATATTACACGCAATTTTAAATCAAGCAATTGCAACAAAAGCATCTATCCTTATGACAAATGAATTTAATAATATCGTTTTCGTAAATTAAACTTCCCCATACGTAAGACAATGCTTACTTTATTAAATAACAAGACGTCATTTATTTTTTTATTTCGCATCGTCTCCATTTTTAATGTCAAACGTGATTCGTGCAATCAAACGCATTTTGAGAATGAATATTTCAGATACAGTAGCACCTAGCCACTGGCACAGATATTTCGTACCTTCAATAGAAGCCTCCCTTCTTCAGAGGGTATTACAAATTCAGGTTGTGTCAAGTTTTCATAAAGGAATCTCAGAATTTCAGGTTGTGTCAAGTGATATTTTTTGTAATAATTGTAAGTAGCGTAGTTGCAGGTATTTATTTGAATTCGAAATTTCTGAATTTAAAAAGTTTAATTATTGCTAAAATGTGTAAAATGAACAATAGTGTTTTGTACATACATAAATGTATTAAATAATCCATGTGGATATTAAAGTCACTGATGATCTTAAGTCGGATTAGGCAAACGCGCGGCAGCGCACTTCTGGAATAACAGGCTGGCGATTTTCTAATGAAGTATGCCAGAGCATTTGTGTGTGGTAGCTGAGCGAAGTTGTGAGTTGGAAGTCATGGGTATTGTTGAGAATAACGAAAAGAATTCTACTGATTTAGAAATTATAAATGACTTCCAAAATAAATTGAAATTTAAAAATGGCCGTTATGAGGCAAAATTACTATGGAACAAATCTCGCGATTTATTAAGAAACAATCTTGAACTGGCAAAAAGAAGATTCGCTGGTCTAGAAAATAAATTTAAGTGTAATGAAATGTTATTTGAAGAATATAACAATATTCTCAGGGAACAAGCACATTTAGGGATTGTAGAGGTATGCCCTGAAAACAGCTCGACATGTAATTCTTATTACATGCCTCAACATACTGTAATTAGAGACGACAAAGGTACGCATCGTTTACGGTGCTTCTTCAAAATCAAATGATGCTCTTTTTCTTAATGACTGTCTTCACCCAGGGGCAAACCTAAATCCAAATGTTTTGGATATTATTTTGAAATTCCGTGAAAATAGGATCGCCTTTTTGGCAGATATCGAAAAGGCTTTCATTCCTTCAAATATCAATCGCAGAAGAAGACAGAGACTATCTGAGATTCCTTTATTTTAAAAACCTCGATAGAAAAGAAAATATAATTTCATACAAAATGGCAAGAGCAACCTTTCGTGTAACTTGCAGTCCTTTCATACTTGCCTGTACAATAAAGCATCGCATTGATAAGTACAAAAATTCTAACTTTAAGACTTTTGAAATTCTTAATTCAAATCTTTATGTGGACGACTTATTTTCTGGAGCAACAACTGTTGAAGAAGCTCTTAATTTATGAAATGAAGCTGTTAAAATTCTTGCTGAAGGAGGTCTTAATCTAAGAAAATTCGAAACCAATTCCCGAGAGCTTAAGCAGAAATGGCTTGAGGAAAAGTTGATCTCTCTCAATAATGACACTCCATGTACATCCTTAAAGGTACTAGGTTTAATATGAAACAATGATGAAGATGTCTTAGGACTAGAATTAAAACCCTTACTGTTTTCCATGAACACAGACTGTACCAAACGTAATGTATTAAAAATAGCAGCCAAAATTTTTTATCCATCTGGATTTATCGCACCCTTTGTAATTCGAATTAAATGTTTATTGCAACAACTATGGCTTCAAGGGGTGGCTTGGGATGATGTATTTTCTGAAGAACTCGAAAATGACTGGAAAAGATGGCTCTCCGAAATAAAAGAACTTAAAATGTTGAAAATTCCCAGATATTATTTTCATGCACCAAATTTGGACATGGACACTGTTCAGTTGCACATTTTTAGTGATGCTAATCCGAATGCATATGGCTCAGTCGCATACATGAGATATAGAACTGATGAAAATAAATCTGAAACTACTTTTGTTTTGGCAAAATCACGTGTTGCACCATTAAAAAGGTTAACGCTTCCTCGTCTTGAATTGATGGGAGTATTGGTGGGTGCTAGGGTTGCCAACTACCTGAAAAATGTTCTACATGTTTCAAATGTCATTTTATGGTCAGATTCGGAAATAATTCTACATTGGATTAAAAGTAGAGCTAAAAAATGGAAACCTTTCATTGCTAATAGAATTTCAGAAATACATGAAATTACAGATCCTTGTGCATGGAGACACTGCGAAGGAAAACTCAACCCCGCAGACATAATAACGAAGGGTTGTTCTGCAAAAGAACTGATAGATTTTCCGAAATGGTGGCATGGCCCTGCATTTCTTTCGTTACCTGAAAGTCAATGGCCAAAATCTAAACTATCAATACCAAAATTATGTGATGTATCAGAAGAATCTCGAAATTCAGAAGCTATCTTGGCTTGTGTGATCAAAACTGATAAAGTTCCACTCATGAATTTGACAAAGTTTAGTTCCTTGAAAAAACTTTATCCTGCGACTGCCTGGATTTTTAGATTTCTGTCAAATTTAAAAACAAAAAAGGAAAACAGAAAATTTGCGGAAATTTCAGCAGAAATCAGTAAATCTGAAACCTTTTGGTTAAAACAAGCTCAAGAAGATAGTTTCCCAGAAGTTATAAGGTGCCTAAGAGAAAACACATTCCAAAAAATTCAAAATTGTTCAACTTAAATCCCATATTATCAGATGAAGGTCTACTTTTGGTACGAGGTCGGTTACAAAAGTCAAACCTACTATTCAAAAAAAAGTAAGATACAAAATGTTTAAAAAAAAAAAATCTGAAATGTTTCAGATTTTAAATTACGTCCAAAGGGACGTTTATTTAACATTTTGTGTGTTACCTTTATTTGTTAAATACCATGTTCTTCGCACTTAAACCATAAAATTCAGTTCAACAGCAATATCGCAAAATAATTTTAAATTGAGCATATCTTTAGAAATTTCGGTACACGCTCTCACGCGCTGGAGATAAAAATGTTTTTCTGTACAACGTTGGTATTGCCGGCTTTGAAATCTTTGAGTTTGTTAATGAAAAATTCGTTAAAGTTTTAGAGAATACTGTTACGAATTTCACATTTATTTGGCTATTTATTTAGAACTGTAATTAAAATTCCTTTTTATTTTCCCGTGCAACGCACGCAGACGATTTTTGAAGAGAAAGTTACGTCAAAAAAAAAAAAAAACATGCATACATTTATGCAGGTTTTTCATTTTTTAAAATTTAATGCAGAGCGATAACATTTATTGGCAACAATTTGAAAAGTGATACGCCGTTTTTGTGTTTCCGACGCAAAATCGCAAAGCGAAAGTAATAGTCTTTCGGGACTAAATCCCTTTGGACTAACAACAAACATCCAATTATAATTCCCTCAAAACATAAATTAAGTGAATTAATAATAGGAGATGCTCATGAAAAGGTTTTCCATGCGGGGATATCTGATACTCTAGTGCATATACGTGAAAAATTCTGGCTGTTAAGAGGAAAACAAGGCTTCAAATCTATCCTGAGTAAATGCGTAATATGCAAAAAATATAATGTACATCCTAGACAACAAGTCACTGCGCCTCTTCCAGCGGACAGAGTTAACGAATATCCGCCTTTCGCAATTTGCAGGTCCTTTGTATGTAAAAGAAAATGACAGCAAATATTACATTTTATTGTTCACTTGCGCCGCTACAAGAGCTATTCACCTGGAGCTCGTAAAAGGCATGACCACTCAAGAATTTTTACTTGCATTTCGCAGGTTCGTTTCCCGAAGAGGTTTGTGTTCTACTGTGTACTCGGACAGTGCTAGAACATTTAAAAGAGCCGAACTTGAATTGAAGCAAATGAGGAAAGTGATTAACCACCCTGAAATTTAAAAATTTTATGCTTCGCATGGAATCACATGGAAATACATTGTAGAGCGTGCTGCCTGGTGGGGCGGTTTTTATGAACGTTTAGTTCGCAGTGTTAAAACTAGTTTGAGAAAGAACATTGGGAAATCATTTTTGACTCAAAGGGAATTAGAAACACTTTTGCTTGAAATAGAAGCGATGATAAACTCGCGCCCATTAACATATGTTTTTTCTGATCTTGAAGAGCCTTCTGCACTTACTCCAGCACACCTGTTGATTGGTAAACGACCCTTGAGTTTGCCAACTATAAAGAAGAATGACTTGAACTTACCAGGTTCCAGAGAAGCAATGTTAAAACGTTTCCGCACACGAGAAAATCTACTAAATCACTTTTGGAGTAGATGGAAAAAAGAATATCTCTGGTGCTTCAGATCTGCTTATTATACCGAACAGAAAAAACCATCCGTATTCAAGACAAATGATATAGTGCTTGTTCACGATGAAAACTTACCTAGAAGCTGGTGGAAATTAGGAAGAATAACCAAAACTTTTATCGGTAGAGATGGAATGATCAGATCGTGTGAAGTGAAAACTGGTAATTCGGTAATCAAACGTCCTGTGAGACTATTGTATAATTTAGAAATTGATGATATCAATAGTTGTAATAATTAGTGACTGATCCAAAATAGATTAAATGACTGATAAACTGACGATAGACATTTAAAAAAAAAAATTCATTCATACATTTTATCATTTTCCTTAGTTTAATGATTTGTGTTCATCTTAAAAAATGTTAATTTTAAATTTTTTTTTAAAATAGTTTCAGGAAAATTTTGTCTTGCTTATAAGAAATTATTGATATAATGTGACCTGTATATGTAAGTATTTTATTTGTTTCTTATTGTTATATTAGTATTGTAATAGTTAGTTAAGGTTTGTGATGAACCTATCGTTCATCGGGGGGGGGGAGAGTTTGTCGAAACATTTTCGTTTTCCCTTCCGATGGAATGAAATTTTGTTTACTGTTTATCTTGTTTGTCACCGATGAGGTCACATGACCGGCGGCAGACAGGAATGATGGGAATTTTCCCTTTTCAGTTGGACTTGTGTTTGCTTCTTGAAAAACGTTCATCGTGCGTGTACAATGAATAATCTGGAATATATAAGCATTAATAAATCATTCGTTAAAAATAAACGTCTAAATCTTTTTAAAATAAATTAAGTATTTAACTTCGCTAACCTTTCATTCTTTTGCGTTTAACAATTTTCCATTCACTAACCGACATTGCAGAAGGATTTTCATCTTGAGTCTGTTTTAAAGAAGTTTCTATTTCTTTTTCAGCAATTAGTAAGGCATCATATACTTTCTGAAGCAAATTCAGCTCACGTTCTTCTTTGATAGAGAGATTTTTCGTTTTGCTTTGAGCTTCTCGACGGTAGCCGCAAATACTTTCAAAAGAGAATCCAAAATCAAAAGTAGCCTGCGCAAATCCAAACCTGAGCGGATGGAAACCGGCGCCCCGGAACCACACCCATTCGAAGGTGTTCTGGCAGATGGATGAGCCGGTGGAACCTCACAAGGTCCTTGACTTCAACCTGACGGCCAAAGCTAGAGTCAGAAGAAGAGACACCTGCTCCACAATAATTAATACGCATACGCATAAGAAAAAAAAGTTCGCTTGCCTCTCCCTAACAAATTCGTTTTTACCATTTCAGGATTCGCTTCTGATACTCATGTGACCTATTGCTTCTCCCATGACTCCGCCCACCACGTGTCTTGAACTGTATTTTTTATTTACATCTAGAAAAAACTTCTAAATCACTGCCTGGCGGATCCATCGCTCGACAAATGGGCCACGTCAACAGTTTCGAATGCTGAGAGTTTTGTGGTTGTCTAGATCCCACGGGATTCTAGTTGCCCATACTACATTAAATGTTTTCAACTGTATTCATCAAGAACTTTCAGCAAACATATTACACAGTAAAAATTTATCTTTATTTCCAGACTTCAAATATGAATGCTACTCATCGAACAGCCAATCTCTCTTCGCTTCTCTCTAAGGTTGCCGTATTCATCGGCAAATACGCGAGGGCGCAAGGCGCGCTCCTTATCACTATCACCACATAGTTTCCCCCCCCCCAGTTCTTTTGATAGTAATTCAAAGGAACGACATCGGATGATGAAATATTTAAGAGGAGCTGTCGAGTATTTTTTTACACAAAATTAGAAAAATCAAAATGCGATTCAACATTATGAGTAGGTAACAAGGCACACAAATAAAAGTAAACTGTTAAAAAATATATGAAAAATGTGAAGCATTTTTTTTATTTGTAATGTATGAAGCAAGTTCCTTTGGAAAGTGCACATGCCTTCCCGAACTTGTGACAGTTCGTATCTTTAGTCTCTATCTGGTTTCAGTTCAGATAAATCAGAGTCTGAAAGCAAATAGGCCGGTTTCACACTGTCTATGGCCACAATAGATTTAACGCTGTTTATTTGATTTGTGAACGTTTTGTCCATTCTGGTAAGGACTTTATGCGGAACTGAGTACGGCTGGCAAAACGGTGGCTTGACTCATTTGATACGTAAATACATAAGTGTGCACCATTTTAGGTCTCGACAATGTGCAGATGTCGTTACTGGGTTTAATTGCTGCATTCTATGCCGCAGATTGCTGATGAATTGAGTGTTTCATGAAGATATGTAGATGATGTTATGTTACTAGGCAGCCTGAGTGTTGCGCAGTACATCAATTCTGCACAAGATGCTTGCATATCCTCCTTAATGGCTGTCCGGATACCAAGCGGAACAACTGGAAGTATTTCAGTCCAGTTATTGGTCTCATTAGCCTTGAGAGAGAATTTTAAGTGCCAGGAAATCGCTCAGCGATGACATTTGACATTGAATGATATGCTGTCGTTGTGACTGTGTTTCTTCCCAAAATGCGAGTAAACTCTGCAAACATTAGTGATCTCATTTGTCATGACTCATGTTCGTCAGTTGTTATAACCCATGGGCAGCCAAAGCGAGATATCCATGAGTTGAAAAGAGCTCTGCAAATAGTTTCCGTTTTCATATCAGGAATAGGCATGGCTTCAGGACATCTGGAAAATCTATCTACTAAAGTCAAAAAGTACACTGCGCAAAAAAAGGGGGGGACAGTTCTATATCTCCCGTTCTACTGGGCCAATTGACGAAATTCAAATTGCGTTTTCCATGTCTCGAAAGCGCAACTTACGATATGTATTAGATTTATATATAGCATTGTTCTAATATAGATATTTTGACAGAAAATCAGTCTTTTTCTGAAACGACATGACAATTTCTTTTCATATTTCGATTCTGCCACTCAAATTATGCCAAACTGCCAAGATTTGTAAAAATCATGCTAGTAGTTTTTAAAAAATTAGCTCTCAAAATTTTAGCTCTTCAATATTAATTCAGTTTGGTAATTTATTAATATCTCTTTTTTTATTACACTTACTTGATTCTTTCTTTCATAGTTCGAAATTTAGGTTCACTCCAAATAAAATTCCCCCATTTTTTATGATTATTTTTAAAATTTGTATTTTTAAATAGTTTTTATAAATTTTTGGAAAAAATGTGTGAATTATAACCTATAAAATGTTTACCATCAGCATAAAGTAGATGTATTTCTAAGTATGCCTGCAAAAAATTAAAGCATTTTATTCAAAATCTTTGAAGATATACGTGAATTATATATGTTGGCCCGTTTTGAAATTTGGCATATTTGTTGAAAGCGATAATAACGTCTAATGTGGTTTAAGCACTTTGCTAAAGTTATTTGAAAAAAACGATGTGACTTTTTTTCGCGCATGTACAATGTAAAAAGGTAGGAACAATGTGACATTTTTTCTGCTCCTGCACAATGGAAGGCATAGGAAAATAGGTTGCCATGCATCAAGAGGTTTGCCAAAAGAATTACTCTTGGCGCGAACTGAAAAAAATTCGCCAAGTTAAATTTTTGACTTTCTCCCTAAATTTCTCATGAAATTTTAAAAAATTTAATATTTAGGCATAATTTGAGTCGTAGAATCGGAATATGGAAATCAAATTAGCTGTTATTTCAGAAAAGGACCCATTTTGTGTCAAAGTACCTATGTTAGAACAATGCTACATATAAATCTAATATACATCCTAATTCGCGCTTTCGAGAGAGGAAAAACGCAATTTGAATTTCGTCAATCGGCCCAGTACAACGGGACATATAGAACTGTCTTTTTTTTTTTTCGCAGTGTACATGTTGCCTTCTGATGGCGGTAACGGGTCAACAATATCCATATGGATTTGTGAAAAACGTGCATCAGGAAGACAGAATGTACCCAATGGTGTTTTAGTGTGCCTGGTTATTTTCGATCGCTGACAAGAATTACAGAATTTCGCCCAATTTTTGATATGGCGTTTCATATCGGGCCATACATAACGAGAACAAATAAGTTTCGTAGTAGCTGCAATTCCTGGATGTCATAGATTATGCAGATGATTAAAGATGAGTCTGCGAAAGGAGTTTGGCACAAATGGAAGAGCAACGTCAGTAGAGATGTCACAAAGAATTTTACCATCGGAGTATTGGCACGGCTTGAATTCCAGCTTCAAAGATGATGTATTGTTTTTGAGAAGGTTTTGTACCTTCGGATCATGCTGTTAAGCTTCGGAAAATTTTTTAAAACCAAAAATGTAAATTTTGTTATAAAATCAATTTCGATCCTGGAAAGAGGGCCAGCAACAACGTTTTTAAAATCTTGCACATGCGTAATATCGGTAAAATACTGAGAAATAAAATCTAAATGGCGTAACTGCCGAGGTGAACATTTGTGAGTATTCTGCTTAAAAGCATATATTAATGTTTTCTGATCAGTATACATTTCATAATTTCTGCCCTCTAATATGTGTCGGCATTTCTTAATCGCAGAATAAATTGAAAATAATTCCTTATTGGAAAAAATAATAATAAGCTAGCCTAATAAATAATAATAAGCAAAAAAATCCGTTTTTTCTTATTTTTATTCACATCACATACAAGAACATTTTAGACTGAAAAAATCCAAAATTAATTAATCCGAGAAACATAGAATTCTAAAAATTTGTTTACATAAAATCTCGCAGTTCTGCCGGGAAAAATATCAGACGCTGCAAGCACACGATCGGTTGCTCATATGATCATTTTACTTTTAACAACTCCCCCCCCCCATGAACCACAGGGTTTTATCCAACTTGTATATAAACAGTATACATTCATACTACAAAAACACTCGAATTCCAGACACAAGAAAAAAATATTTCTCATCTAAATAACTGAGTATTTAAATGGAACATTAGGCAATTTAAATATCACATTATCCAAATTCAAAAAAACAATATTCCCCTTTTTTAGAAGATTATTCAATGGCCACCTAAGAAAGCATTCCATGACTCTGTGAACTTAAGCACATTTTAAATTATTAAATTTCTGCCTGGAAGTTACTAGAATTACAAATTTTAACAGAGTTCAAAAAACATTAAACAGCCATAAGCAAATATACTTACAATACATATTTGTAAATTAATACTGAAGATAAAACTTTAGCCCTGAAGTTCTAAATTGTACAGTTGTACAGGACGTCTGATAACAGATGACTCGGTTTTTACCTTACAAGCCCTCGCCTTGCCATCTCTTCCAAGAAATAACTCAAGGATTCTTCCCAGTCTGCAAACATTTCGGGGTAAATGATCCTCCTTAACTAAAACTATATCATTAACTTCAAATTCGGGAACATTATTATTAATCAAGCTCGAATGGGCAGATCTTAAATTCAACAAATACTCTTTTTTCCACCTGGACACAAAGGAATTCATTAATTTTTCACGATAATTATAGGCTTTTATCAAAGTATTCCTGGAAGAAAATTTTAATCAAGGGGAAGTCTCCCAGAAGGCAGCGGTGATATTCTTTTTCCTAAAAGGAAATGTGCAGGAGTTAAAGCATGAGGTTCATCTAAATCCCTTCCAACATAGGAAATTGGCCGAGAGTTAAACATTTCAACAAGGATTAAACATTTCAACAATTAACACAAGGAGTTAACAGCCTTCAATTTCGATAAGAATGGTTTGCAACTACTCAGTGGTCAGAGATTTCTTTCCAAGGATTTTCCATAGAGCGGCTTTCAGAGAACGTACCATGAGTTCATAAAAACCGCGCCACCAGGCTGCTCTTTCCACAATATACTTCCACTTAATTCCTTTAGCAGCATAATTTTTTTTTACCTCTGGATGATTCATTACGGATCAAATTTGTGTCAGCTTAAGTTCAACACGTTTGAAAATGCGTGCGTTGTCAGAAAAGATCACAGAACACAAGCCTCTCCGAGATACAAAACGTCGGTAGGCAAGCAAAAATGCATCTGACTAGTTCCAGATGAACACTTCTTGTAACAGCGCAAGTTATCAATAGAATATATTGTTAGTTTTCACTATCTTTCACAAATAACGAACCAGCATAATCGATCCCAGTGACTGTAAATAAAGCTGATTGTTCCACTCGGAGAGCTGGTATGGACCAACCATCTGGTCTCCTGGAGAAATGCTGAATCTTTTGCCAATAACACATTTAGGTAGAAGAGATTTTATAACTTCTCTGGGCTTTAGTACCCAGTACTTTTCTATCACTTGCGCTAGCGTATAAGATACGCCGGAATGAAATACTTTATTATGAGATTCCCAAATCAGTAATTCATTGAGTTTATATTTTGACGGTAGTATAATAGGGTGGTTTTCATCTATAGGTAAAGGAGTTTTCTCAAGCCTTCCTGTCACTCACAATACATCTTCATAATCTAAAAATGGGTTTAAGCATAACAACTTAAAGTAAAGCCTTTTGGTAAAGGCTTGCCATTCTTCAAACAATTAATTTCCTCACAGAAAACGTCCCTTTGTACAGCTTTTACCCAAAACTGTTAAGCAAGATTATATTCTTCAGTAGTAAGAGGATCTGTTATGCTAGTTTTCCTCCTAAGAACATTAACAAACCATAATATCCAAGAAGTCACCTTCAGTAGTTTGCGTAAGCAGCTAAACCCATTAGCATCAATTATCTGTTTGGAAACAGTTGCGGAGTTAATTATAGCAGTAGCTTTGTATTCAGCTTCAATCTCCTAGTCTACTGAGTCATATTCAAATCTCTTCGGCTGGGGCCATGTATTCTCCGGATACAGTAACCATTTGGGCCCTGCTACCACTTCTTAAGTTAGCAAATCATTACTAGCTAATCCTCTTGTTAACAAGTCCACAGGATTATCCTTACCTAACAGTGTCTCCATGCGCTGGGATCTACTAGTTCTTGAATTTTTAATGCTCTGTTAGAAACAAATTGCTTAAACTTATATGCCGTGCCTTTTACCTAGGGTAGCACAATTGTTGAATCACTCCATACAATAATCTTTTCTAAATTTTTACAAAGATTTTTACAGTATTTGGCTAATCTTGCTGCAATTACTGCATCCATTAATTCTAGTCGGGGCAACGTCATCTTTTAATTGGCGCAACTCCTGATTTGGAGACTGTGAAGCTAGTTTTAAAAGTACCATGTGATGTCTTGTTCCTAAAGTATGCCACAGCTCCAAAAGCTTTTAATGAAGCATCAGAAAATATATGGATCTGGAAACCTTCTTTCCCCTTCAGATTTGTGGCAGGAAAATAATGTCGAGGAATCTTCAGATTTTGAAGTTTTTTAATTTCATTACACTGTGCTTTTCATTTTTCTTTAATTTCTCTGGAAAACATCTCATCCCATTCTACACCTAGCTGCCACAACTCTTGCAAAAACCACTTCACTCGAACTAGAAACGGAGAGATAAGTCCAGATGGATAAAATATTTTTGGGGCCCTGTGCAGTACGTTTCGTTTAGTACATTCATTAATATCCAATGTGGATAAGAATGACCTTAAGTCTAGACTTAATGTGTCAATGTTATGTTACTCAATGCTATTCCATCTGAGTCCTAATACTTTTAAATGCGAATCGGAATTTTCATTTGTTTCGATTAATGAATTAGAATTCTTCCATAAATCTTTCAGCTCTTTAGAATTAGTGTCAAATTTTCTCATATTCATGTTTGCGTCCTTTAAAATCAAAACAGCATCACAAGATAACTCCTAAGCTTCCTGAACAGTGAAACTTCCATAAAAAAGATCATCCACGTAAATAGAACTATTCAACATTTCATATGCGAGAGGGTGTGCATTCTTGTAAGCATTAATATGAGTTTTAATTGTTGCATCCAAAATGTAAGGAGAACAAGTTGTAGCATTCATTATTTGAACTAACCAAGTTATTTTTCGTTTGAACTTTCCTATCGATATCTCAAAATTTCAGTTGCTGCCCGAATTTAGCGCGAGCGAGATATTTATGCAAATCGCATATATCTGATAGCAGTTTAAAAGGCAGGAATTAACGAGGAGAAGAGACAGAGTCTTGGATTTATCGCCGTAAGGCTGTGCGCGCAAAGATTTCCTCTGTCTAGTGAAAGTTCGCCTTCATAGGCAATTGAAATTACTAGTTCTTGCTCGTGAAATTCGTATTATTGCATTTCACTAAGAGTTAGGCTTCCCTCGTCGTCCTACTTAAGGTTAAGCTTAGGCATTTGAATTGCTAACACACTTTATTTCATATTATTTTAGTTCAGCCCAAGTAGTGGCTTACTCTCAAGTTGGAGAGTTGTAATTATTTGAATTAAAGGGTCCTTTAAACCCTCCTTCTGACTTTGTAGTTCTTCAACACTAAAGGACATAGCCTAGATTTGCTCACTGTCCTCCACGTAGGGTTTCACAGCGTATGTTTAGCAAGAAAATTAAGAGATTACACTTAAACCCTACAAAGTAACGCCAAAACAATGTCTATTAAAATGATGCATAGTTATGGGTTGGGTTTTGTCGCAGTTTTCACAATACAGGAAACATAAATAATTTCGGTCATCTCTCGTGACTTGAATTTGAAGAAATGCCCGTGTAATATCCCTACACAATCCAGTTTTATGTTCTCTAAATTTCAAAATGATATGTAAAGGATTAGCATTTAAGTTCTTCCCGGGAGCATATAAGCATTCTGTACCGCGCCACGCGCATAGGGAAAAATCCGTACTTATGATTGGACATACTTTCAAATGACATCATTTTCTCTTGGGGTAATGACGTTTAGGCGGGATTCTTACGGTTTTGTTTTCGTTGAATGACCCGCGTGAAAATTATCATTTGTATTCTTTGAATAATAATGCCAGACGAAAAAATTGACATACACCTTCTACAGATGGCATCCTGTTTATGGAATAATAAATTTATAAAATCCTTCAAAGATGCTGTTAATATCAGAAGCAATCTTAAAAATCTTAAATTATATAAATAACTGAGTTCATATATTTAGTGCAAAAAACAAAGCACGAAACGCATTAGATTACACGATGATGTCGACTAAAATGTAAAGGCGTATGTGCTAGTAAGTATGAAATTTTGTTGCATTCTGTTCCTTTCACATTGCAGAAAATATTTCCTTTGCACTATTTGTTATTTCTATGCTAATGTTCATGTCTTTCACACTTCTAATATTCTGTTGCCTTAAATGAAAGAAAAAAGTGCATTCAGTATATTCGCTGAATACACGTGTATAAGAAAAGACATTTTCTTCTCTGATAAACACTATTTTTATTTAAAGGTACGAAAGATTTCGCACATTAAAAAATGGGCAATGCTCATAAAGTACATATTCATGGGAAATATTCAATTTATGTATACGTATCTCTATTTCTGTACTTCTATAGCATTCTAACTTCAAAAATAAATTTTACTTTTTCAGACTGACTACAAATATCGGGAATTTACTTGTGTGTTATGTTAGCTTCCAACGTTTTTGCCGTTTACGAAAACTGAATTGTCCTATGCTTTCACAGATTGCATCTACAAAGAATCTATATTTAATGAACATGAAACGATGAATTAATAATCACAAAATCTTTAATAGGAAGGCTTTTAAATTAAGAATGCATTTATTAAAGACCTCTGTACCTAATATTAATAATACGCATTTACGGAGTTAGTGCACTAAAAGAAATACTGATTTTCCCCTCTATGAAAAAAAATGCACTACATTTTTGTATTAAATTCATGATGCTACAGTGTCATAATAATTGTGATCGGCAACAAAAATACAACGTCATTAACGGTAATAATCTTTTCGGTACTGTACTGCTATCAAAATGAAAACAAACGGCATGGAGGTGTACTTTCGAGCCAAAGCAAAGTCAAGGCGTTCCTAAGCGTAGAAGAAATGATATCATTGGACACCGTATCCAATCACGAAGACAGATTTTCCCTATGCGCGTGGCGAGGTACAGAATGCTTATATGCTTCCTGGGAAGGAGACATTCATTAAGACTATTAAAACTTCCTTGTTTTCTACTGGCATCATAAACTACCCTAGTTTTAGTAGTAGCAGAATCTTCCCTGAAAACTTCTTTATGAGGCATTACACATCCAGTGAAACAACTATTGTTGCACATTTCAATAATCCCATCATTTGGTTTGTAAAGTTTATCCTAATTTTACAACAGTTATTTTAAATTTATGCATCTTTCCTATCCCTCTTAGCTTCAGTTTACAATTTCCTACCAGAATGTATTTTCAGGAACGCGGTTAATGCAAATGAGTAAGAGTAGTATTCAAGTCGATGCTTCACTGACTTCGTTAGACAGCATTAGTTCTTGACTAGCGCGCGTTTGTCTTTGGCTACGTCTCTCTCTAAGCTATTGCTGCGTTCGGCCGTACCTTAGGCCCTTGATTGGCTTCGCCGACTTAATTGGGATTTAGGGGCCAACTACTTAGAATCTTGATAGCTTCGGATATATCTTTCAGTTAGCTTTAGTTAAGCTTTCGTTAAATTTAATTTCTTATTAATTTGATTTCAAGCCCAAGTGGTGGCTTTGATGTACTTTTCGAGTTGGGAACTGATAGTATTATATTTAGTTTGAGAAATAAAGGGTAGTTAACCCTTCTTAAGTCTTATGTCTCTGTTCACACACTTAAACGGTTATTCGCTTATTAGTATTAGGGGTTTTAAAGGATTGAACTGTGAATTAAATAAGTAAAACCTCATATTTGGTGCCCGATTTTTTTCTTGACGAACCATGCCGCTAGATAGTGAAGATTTCACGTTGACCCCTCCGACCTTTCAATTCCCTCAGCCTCAACCAGACCCAATGTAGCGATTCGGATTTATCGTGGAAACGATGAGAGCGGCAATGAAGCCAGCAGCAACATATGACGGAAAAGGTTCAGTGATGACTTTCCTGGAGCAGCTGGACCTATATTTCACGTTATATACTGTGAACCAGCTGCAGAAAATTGTCATCGCTACGTCGAACCTAAAAGACCAAGCTCTCAGCTGGTACAAAAACATTGGTAAGAGTTTGTTAGGGGATCCAGGATAGGAAATGTACACTTGGGAAAATTTTGAAACATCGCTATTGAAAGCATTCCCAGTGGCGAAGGACCGTGCGAAGTTGCAGTCCGAATTGTTTAGCAAATATCAAACCAATTTTGACGAATTAACGGACTTCATCTTTAGGAAGATCCACATTGTCAAATTATTATATGCAAAAAGGACCGGCAAGGAAATTATCGAAGTCATATTGCCGCGATTACTTCTGTCAGTCCAGGACTTTCTTGAAGTCAGGAATCCGCAAACCCTGGAAAGCTTATTCGAATTAGCAGTAAAATTTCAGAGTAGGCGAACGGCCGAAAACGCGCGTGAAAGCAACTTTAGGCAGTATCAAGGTTTCACTTTTAGACGAAACCTCAAGGTCAACAGAATCCTTATCGGCAAGCGGGGAATGTTGCGAAACCAGAGAAGACTGGTCAGTGCAAAGCATGGGGAAATAAAAAACAGCTTGATCAAGGGGCAGAAAAGAAGAATTTTAACTAACTGTGACCAAGAAGAAGGCTAGATAACTTTCTGGGAAGGAAAATCCCTTAGAAATCGAATTGAATACGGTAGTCGTACAAAGTTTGGCTTTGCCAGAAATCCATATATTACTAAACGACGTCCCTACTACCGCCGTACTGGATACCGGGGCTCAATGCAGCTTCCTGTCGCAGGATTTCTTTAAAGAGCATTTCGTCGTTATAGATTATTTAAAACAACAAGATAACAGGTGATTGCCGCCCAAGATAATCACCCGTTGTCTGCCCAGTGTGTCTGTATGGGAAAAGTGTGGCTGCATTTTTCAAATAAAGAACGAGGTTCAAAACTAAAGTTTTTGGTGGTAAAGAATTTGCTAACCGCAGTTATATTGGGGGTTGATATCTTATGTGCAGCTAGCGCAAACATTAATTTCAAAGATTCTATTTTACCGGTCAAGATGGATAAAGTTGAAGAAGAACAAGCCGCAATGCTGAAATTATAATTGGGTGATCTCGAAGAATGAGAAAAAGAGAAACTGGAAAATCTGGTAAGTCGGTTTTCACAGTTATTCGACGACAAGCCTGGCTTCTGCCAGGACGTAACACACAGTATTGACACTGGTAGTGCGTCCCCAGTCCGGTCTAAGCCGTATAGGTACGACGGTGTGAAGGAAGACATTCTCGAGCAACACATTAAGAAAATGCTCGAGAACAAGATAATTACGCCAAGTACCAGCCCTATGCAAATCCAGTAGTTTTGCGTAAAATGACAAATGGATTGCCACCCGCAGATCCGAATTCGTGGAGAAACGTCTTTGTTTACCGCAAGTTACATTGCATAAAGAAATACCCCACATATCCCCTCCGGATAATAGATGAAATTATAAGACAGATTCGTTCTGCTAAGTATATGACTACACTAGACCTGACGTCAAGCTAATTTCAGATTGCAGTAAAACCCGAAGATTTTGAGAAAACAACTTTTATTACAAAGTCAGGCGTGTACGCCTTTTTGAGAATACCGTTTGGATTAAGCGGAGCTCCGGCTACATTTAAAAAGGTTATGGGCTTTGTTTTAGGTACAGTCATCTATCTCGATGATATTATTGTCACCAGCGAAACCATAGAAGAACACATTAAACATTGGAAGGAAGTTTTTACATTGTTGATTGAGGCTAGCTAAGGTATTGAGGTACCTCGAGTATAAAACCTCAAAAAACGGTATTGAAACGGATAATTCCAAAATATTAGCAACTAAAAGTTATCCACTCCAAATACGGCCAAGAAATTATCTACTTTTTAGGCATATGTTCCTATTATAGATTTTTCATAAACGATTTTGCAAATATAGTGAATCCTTTTTGGCTCTTAAACGAAAAAAGAGTAGGTTCACATGAACAGCTGAGGCAAACGCGTCGTTTGAAGAATTGAAACACTCCTTAATTAACGCCCCTGTTCTTATATTCCCGGAAAGGGACCAAAATTTAGAAATTGCAGCAGACGCGTCAGACTACGCACTTGGCGCAGTTCTTTCCCAAACTGGGCAGCCAATAGCATTTTTTAGAAAAACACTGAATCAAACTGAGAGTAATTATACCGCAACTGAACGGGAAACCCTTGCAGTCTTACTAGAGGTGCAAAAATTCCGCGTTTATTTCGGAAGCGCCCGGTAACAGTGTACTCAGATCATGCGGCAGTTGGTCGCTTGTGCTCGGGGGAAATCTTTCTCCCCGGCTTATACGTTGGTTGTTAAAACTGCAAGAGTTTAATTTAATAATAAAACACACTCCGAGGAAAGAAAACGTAGTTGCAGATGCCCTATCAAGAATCAAGATCGATAAGGAGGGAAACACAGTTAGAAGTACGATGCTAACTGCTAAAATAATTGAATTTCGTGAGACAATACTTGCCGAATTAAAAACGGACCAGGAATTCGAAGACATTTACGCATATCTGGAAGACCCGAAAATTTTGAACATGTAGACTTAACGGCTATTCGCAATAGGGCGGCTCATTATGAAATTATTTATAAGTTGCTATATTATACGTAAGCAACCAACGATAAGAGCTTCGGCCAGTGGTCCCAACGAGTCTACGCTTAAATATTTTAGAGGAGCTTCATGATTCGAAAATATCCGGACATTTAGGGGTTAGAAAAACCTTGCAAATGATCCGCGAAGCGGTGTATTTTCCGCAGTTGTACAAGGTGGTGACGGCGTATGTCAGGTCATATCACTTGTGTCAATTAATTAACGACGTTAACTCTAATCCGGCAGGGTACTTAAATAGCTTAAAAACCACTTTCCCTAACGAATTAGTTGGCATTGATTTGCTCGGTCCCTACCCTAGAACACAAGTAAATAAATACAGATATCTGTTAACCATTGTGGATCATTTCTAAAAATGGATGGAAATAATTCCCCTTAAACGAGCTTCAGCAAAAATAGTAGCAAATTCGTTTCTAAACAAATATATTTTAAAATACGGGTCCCCAGTAAAAGTAATATCAGATAATGGTAGGCAATTCGTAAGTAATTATTTGAAAACACTTGCACAGGCTTTGGCATACGCCATCTGAAGATGGTACCTTATAGACCGCAATCGAATATTGCGGAACGTATAAATAATAATATAATTTAAATTATTCGGGGATATGTTAAGAATTGTTATGACCGTTGGGACAGCTGGGTCAATGAGTTAGGCTTTGCCTTGAGAACAGCAAAACATGATACCACGCAGAAAAATCCCGCAGGATTATTTTTAGATATAAAAATTTTAACGCCACTGGACAAGTTATTTTTCGTTCGGCAAAAGCAAAAAGAATTTAATTTGAAGGATATCCAGAAAATTATTAATGAGCCCATCAAAAATTTTGATACTGCAAGGCAGAAACAAAAAATTTATTATGATAGAAATCGAAAAAATGTAGGATATACGGTGGGTCAAAAAGTGTTAAAATTAAAATATTCCTCATCGTCTACACCCGAAAGCAGGGTGGCTAAATTCAAACCCAGGTTTTATGGGCTGTTCATGGTTGAAGAATAAAATAATTTACGTTTTATTTAAAGGCAGAAAATGGCCAGCAAGTAATTGCTGATATTGACCAGATCAAGCCTTATTATAGTCGCACTGACTTCCAAGTTTTAAAAGATTTATTGCAGGATCCGGGGGGGTACGCCAAGAACTTCGATGTATCCGTTGCCGAACAAGAATCCCCCAGCAACCAAAAGGAAACAAGCTGAGAGCACCGAAGAAATTCCCGCGAAGCGGAGCAGCAGCAGCCGCAAGGTCCCTTCTCAGCAAAAAAGAAGAAAACGAAAAAGAGGAAAGTTCCTCTACAGCAGAAGCAAGTTCCGACGGGGAAGCAGAAAAAGGCATGGATGACGTTCCAGGAAAACGACTAACTCTAGAACAGAGCCCGACCACTTCAAAAGAGGCCACAGGAACTTTGGAGAGAAGAATCGCCAAAGGAAAAAGGACAGCCGACGTGGTAGCGGTACCGTTCCAGCAAGCCAGAAAACCCAAGAGGAGGTTTAAAGATTCTCAGCAACAAAGTGGGCCCCAGGAACGAAAGAGAAGACCGGAGTTCCAGAATCCTTAACCGATGAGGAAATCAGTGCGTTTCACCGACAGAGGTAAGAAACGAAAGTAAATTTCGATGGAGGGTACTAGCCATCCAAGGAGAAGGAAGAAACTTCAAGTTCTACGATATCCTACCTTCGAACAGTTCTCTCACCTCAGAATGAGGAGTTTAAAAAGCAAAAAGATAAGTGAATTTCTTTGATTGCTTATTTTGCATTAAAAGCTCAAATTATGTCATATTGTTTAAAGTTGGCAAATCCTGTTTAAAGCAAAAAGTTTGAATTCGCAAGTTTGTGAGAATTTAGTTTGTAATTATCTTTTGAGTAAAAAGATTTTTGAATTCGCAAGTTGGTGAGAAATTATTTTATAAATATCTTTTTGAGAATTATTAAGTTACGAGAAACTAATTTGAGATTATTTTTAGTTGAAAGACTTCAATTGAAAATGCGGTAACTTAAGGTAAGATTGTAGAAAAAATTTTGTAAATTTTGTATAGCAACTATAACTAATGACGTAAAGTGAATTTTAAAATATTGCATGTTAAAATGTTGTGGTGGAAGTAGAAATGTTAATGACAGTTGTAAAAGTACTGTAAAATTAAACCAGTACAAATGTAAATTTTGGTCAAAGTATGGCCATAAAATACTTTGTATGATAGATGAATAAAAAGAAAGTATAGATTGAATGTGTTTAATAAGTTAGGCTCTCCAGGCTCTACTTAAAAATTCAAATCAAGTTCTGTTTAAGCACATTAGATGTAGTTTGTCTTTAAGGAGTCTTCTGAGATCTCGAATGTCAAGCTCCAACAAATCATAGCTGTTGTGTAGATGGTAGAGTAAATTCGCGGAAACATAACATTAACACGCTCAATTCACTCAGAACAATTTCTGGAGAGCGTGGGGGGGGGAGATTTAAATTTTTTGTGAATGAAAGCTGTTTGAGGGTCAAAATAATTTCAATAAAGGTTTCAATAAAGAAAAATAAAATTGTTTGTGAAAGAAACCACTACTACGATTTCTTTCCAGCTAAACTGGAAGAACTAAGACTGAAAAGTTTGTTCCAGAAAGAAGCAGGGGATTGTTCCCAGTCAAGTTGCAAAATTTGTGAATGTATTTCTCTTAGTTTTAGTCTAGCTTTAGAAAGTTTTGTAAAGTTGGCTGTAAACAGTAAAAATTTATTGATGAAATTCGTTCTAGAAAGCAGAGTTGCTACAAGTTTAAAGTTTGATATAAAAGAGTTTTGTAGAATTTACGCTCTTAAACAAGGTCGTTTTGAGACCTTATTCTTCGAGTAGTTAAATTCTGATGGGGAAAGATTTATCCTTATTTTATAACAGTTATTTTATGTTTATGCATCTTTCCTATCCCTTCTAGCTTCACTTTACAATTTCCTACCAGAATGTATTTTCAGAAACACCGTTAATGCAAATGAGTAAGAGTAGTATTTAACACTAGAAGCGCCGAGCTTTCTCCCTACCTAGAAGCGCCAACGGCAGTCAAATTGACTGCTTAACGAATTACATGTATATATTAAAATACAAGTGCTTTATAATGATTTTAAGTCGATGTTTCACTGACTTCGTTAGAGAGAAACCTCACAAGTTGTTCCTTCATAACTGCATTATATCCCTCAAATAATAACTCATCACCCTTAAACTTCTTTTCTAATGCAGCAAATCTTCTTGTCGCGATTTCTAAATTACTAGACAAATTTTCTGGTTAAGTCTCAGACTTCCATAAAAGTGGTACCTCAGACCTTCCATTTATAAACCTTAATTGCGTTTCGAATTCTTTAGTATTATCCAAGATTTTCTCTTTTTCATACTCAAGAAAATAAGACTCAGATGTCCACAAACATTTCAAATCCTTTTCTACCGAAGTACATGCAATCTCCAAACAGGAAGTAGAATTAGTACGTAGACGATTTTCTGGAAACTGTCCTGTGATAGTATCATCGAATAGCGTCTGTTGAATATATAAGTTTTTATTTATTTTTTTAACTTCCCCGATTAGCATCAAATACGTAAAAGCGGCGCCTAAGATTATCTGGACTGGTCTGTTACTTCGTAATGCTTCAGATATTTCATAGCCGTGTGGAGTTAATTCTTTTAATAATTCAGGTTTGATATTCAAATATATATGAACTCCGCTGATTTCATCAGTTACTAAAGCTTGAATATTTATTCTAGAATAAGGAGAATATTTGCTTCTAAGAGTGATATTAACGACTTCAATCCTTCTCATAAGGGGTCCTTGTTCCGAAAGTATAAACTAAAAGCCTTTCTTTCTTTAAAGGTTGCACATTTGAAGCCCTTACTTTTCGAATAAATGATTTCTGCGAGCCCGAATCAAATAACCGTTTAGAATTATTTTCCACGTGTACGCAGGCAGTCTGAAGTAAAGTATTGTAATTTTGTACATAGTTTTGTGACTTAAATATAGAAGACATCACAGCTTGTTTATCAGAACTCTGAATAAATTCGGCCTTTTCTGACGGTTTAATTTCCGATGTATTTTTATTCCTTGTTGTGGCGCAGAATAATGAATTATGCTGTAAACTCTGACAAATTTCACAAGGTTCTATTCCTACTTTATATTGCGAAATTAAATGTTTGTTAACCAAGCACCTATAACAATGTCCCTCTTTTTTTAGTTTGTATCGCTGTTGTTTATTGGTGAATGTTTTACACTTTAATCCGAAATGAGAATTAGAATTATAAAAGTTGCAAGTATTCTTCACTACCGTATTTAATGCAGCTGGTGTTGGAATATTGGTTTTAAATCTAGCCTGAGTCTGAAATTGATCCTTTCCTTTCGAAGTTTCCCGTATCTTTGAAGAAAGCCCAGAAACAGTTCTTGCAGCTCAAGTTTGATGAAAATCATCAACTTATTTATGTCACTAGATTTTTTTTTGGCTCTTTCTTGCGATAAAATTCTGAGGTAATTAAATCCTGAGGTAATTGTTTTAATAAAATTGGTATTAGCAGATAAGCGTAATTTCCGGTTGCAACTCCTATAGAATTTAAATTTCTTATACTAATTTCACTTTCATCATACAATTTTCTAAGTGCGAGGACATTTGAAGAAAATTTAACTGGCTCAATTTCTAATAGTTTATTAATGAAACAATTAATCAAGTGTTCTTGTTTATCGTATCACTCCTTTAACAAATTCAAACAGGATTTATAATTTTCTTCTGTAAGAGCGAATCCCGAAACAGCTTTGTGAGCATTACTCTAAAGGAAAGATTTTAGCTATATAAACTTGTCAACATTACTTAATGACTCATTACAGTCAATTGCACTTGAGAAACTATTAAAGAATTCTTGAAATAAACTAGAATCGCCATTAAAAATGGGAATGCGTAATTTAGACAAATTGATAGAAGATGATGTATTGCGAATATTCGAATTACAAACGTCAATATTCTGAGAAGATTTAAAATGTTTACTTTCATACCTTTTTGAGTTTGTTTTGATTTCGAATTTAACATTACTTATAGATTCATTATACCGAGTGAACTTTGAATTTCAATTTCGAACATTGTACTACTATGAATTAGGTCTTCAATTTTCAAGTTAGAAGTTCATTCTATTTTTCTTCTAAACTCAACAAAAATTCCGACAAATTCTCCTGAGGTTTTCATCTTTATTAATATCCAGACTATCAAAATAAGAGTCAATTTTATAAATTAATTTCGTGCAAGCACTTGTAATGATTTTCCTTTTGGAGTTCAACTTGCTAAGAGTTTTCATTTTATACACGAAACAAAATTGAAAGTGACAACAATTCAAGTGATAAATAAACTATTAAGTTACAGAGTTACAGTACCTGCAATCCAAGCGTTCAAAACTTAGCCTAGTGCAATCCGAAAGAAATAATCCAATCAATTGTCGTGGGTTTCTGGCACCATAAAAAAAGAATAATAATAAGCTAGCCTAGTAAGCAAAAGAAATCCTTTTTTCTTATTTTTATTCACATCCCATACAAAAACATTTTAAATTGAAAAAAATCCAAACTTAATTTATCCGAAAAACATAGAATTTTAAAAATTTGTTTACATAAAATTTCGCAAGCTCTGCCGGGAAAAATATCAGACGCTGCAAACGCATGATCGTCTGCTTATACGATCACTTCATTTTTAACACTTATCGTGAGCAGACCATTTCTGTTGACTTTTGTTCAGTTTCAAACTACTATAGGTTCTCATGTTTCTTGAGACAACTGCATAACAGTGCCGCCTATTGCGAGGTCTGAAGCATCTATCCAGGTGCTTAACTGGGCTCCGGAAATAGGGTGTCTCAAAAGGGTAGCTTGAGCAATGGTATTTTTGGCAGCAATAAAGCCACGTTCAGCAATTTCGTTTCAATTTAACGGTGAGGATGAATCCTTAACACAAGAACGAGATTTCTTTTCATTGATAGGTCCTTCTAACAATTTTATTAAAGGAGAAAGAGTGCGTGCTGCTTTAGGTATGAAACATCTGTAAAAGTTAAACATGCCTAAAAATCGGCGAACCTGAGTGAGGGTGGTAGTTTGAGGAGCATAGCAAAAGAAATCAATAGCTATTTGACCTAAGAAATCAATAGCTATTTGACCAAAGGAGCATAGCATTTTGAAACATTTATACGAAGTCCATATTTCTGAAGTTTTGAAAATAAAGCTTTCAAAAGCCGGTAGTATTCCTCGGAACCTTTAGAGGCTATAAGCAAGTCGTCGACGAAAGCATAAGCACCTTCTAAATCTCGCGTGAGTCCGTCTATAAAACGTTGAAAAGTCGCGGATGCGTTACATAAACCGAATTGCATACGGGTACTTTGGAATAAACCGAAGGTTTACATGTGGCGGTTTTGTGAATGTCGGTGGGGTTGATTGGTATTTCATGATATGCCTTGATTAAGTCAACAGGACTAAAAATGTTAGTACCGTGCAATGAGGCATAAAATCATCAATAGCTATTTGACCAAAGGAGCATAGCATTTTGAAACATTTATACGAAGTCCATATTTCTGAAGTTTTGAAAATAAAGCTTTCAAAAGCCGGTAGTATTCCTCGGAATCTTTAGAGGCTATAAGCAAGTCGTCGACGAAAGCATAAACACCTTCTAAATCTTGCGTGAGTCCGTCTATAAAACGTTGAAAAGTCGGGGATGCGTTACATAAACCGAATTGCATACGGGTACTTTGGAATAAACCGAAGGTTTACATGTGGCGGTTTTGTGAATGTCGGCGGGGTTGATTGATATCTCATGATATGCCTTGATTAAGTCAACAGGACTAAAAATGTTAGTACCGTGCATTGAGGCAGTAAAATCAGCTTAGCACGGAATAGGGTATTTATCTTTTATCGTTTGTGCGTTCGGCGTCGAGAAGCAAGTAGCTAGGGCATTTAAATGCCCTAGCTGCATCATAGTTTGAAATCCTTGCTTTGTTATTTTTGAGCGATCTGGGGCTAATCGACGATGTTTCGCAACCAAAGGGGGATCTTTAGTTATGATATGATAAACAGTGATGTGTTAATCAGGTTGGTTAGGATCTAGTAATTTAGTAATGGAAGGAAATTCTTTTAAAATTTTGTGATAAGCTGTATCATTGAAGACAATTTTTACTAAATAAATATCTGCATTTTTCACGCAGCCTACAGTCTGAAACTTCGTTTTTAAATCTTTGAGACATTTAATTCTAAGATCAGGCACCAATTCAAAGAAATGGAGGAAATCTGCTTCAAGAATGAGTGTACTAACATTTGCAATAAGAAAAGTCCAAGTAAACTGTCATCTTACTTTGAAATCCAAAGAAAGCGTTTTTAGACCATAAATATGGATAGTTCAGGAATTAGCAGAGAGAAGTGTTTGTTGGGGAGAGTTTCGTTTTTGTGAATTGTTTGCCGGAAATAAGGACACGTTAGAGTCGATGTCCTCCAAGAATGAAACATTTGTTCTCCGGTCACGAACAAACAGGCGACGTAAAAGTTGACGCAAAGAATAAGTCGCTTCTATTTTTTGCTGCTTTCGTTTCCCTGCCATGAACAAGGTTTAATACACTTGCCTTCTCTACATCGTTTTCCAAAACGTCTATGATATCAGGAAGCAGAAGAATCTCTGCTTTTGGAACTGCTCCTTTCTCTATTGCGATCTCCGCGATTTGGTGAGTGACCTCGAGAAAGGGAAATACGATCAATACATTTGTTATTTTTTTTATTTCTTTAAACAATTTATCCTCAGTAGATTGATCGACTGTACGAGAAACGAGCGGCCTCCCCGCCTCTGCTGCTCAAAGACGTGTGTAGTTTGAGCTACGCAATTAACATCTATAATTAGCAGAACAATCATTCTAATGTTTTAGTTTTTCATATCAAAGTGTGCGTGAGTGCGAAAGGCATCGATTGATATGAGTTTTGTGTTTGTGCGCGAAGTGGTTTTTCGGAAATTAGTATTTTTGTGAATTGTGCTTTGTGTGGACTACGTCAGTGTTCTTCTTTGTGCTTCAACATAGTGTTGTGTTGTGCAAGTGTCTGTTAAGTGCCCTGAAACTTTTCAAAGTCCAAAAACTTAGTGGTTATTTTGGTAAAAATAATTTCTTTGGGTTATCTTATCTCAGTGGGCTGCAATCATTACAACTAAGATAGGCTAATTTTATTCTATCAGTTGAACTGTGTGTCATTTAGTTAACTTACGTTTCATGATTTACCATCGTTGAATAATTATATAATTTTTGCGTAACTGTGAAACTTAGACTCTGACATTTTGCATCAGCCATAATGCCTTCAGAGACGTGACAACAACTTGTCCTTGACGAAGATCGAAGCGACACACAGATCTAATTTTGATTATATTCAGTCTCAAGTGTCTGTAATTGTTTTCAATGTTAAATTTTCAAGTGTCTTTGTTTATAATAGTGTCTATTTATGTGGTCGAATTAACTAAAGTGTTTTCCAATTGCATTTCTTTTAAAATTGTGTACTTACTGAGATCTAAAATGACCATGTTGTATGGTAAGAGAGTCGGTCAGAAAGATTTTTAAGTCCCAACCCCAAATATAATGATAAATTTTCTATTTCAGTGCATTGGACTTAAACAACTTTTTAATCAAACTTTCCCATCACACCTCCCATTTTTAGTTTTTAAGTTAGAAACCCCTAACTCCATATTTAGATCCCCCTTGTCTTCCCTTACAACCCCCTACAACTTTCCTTCCTGTAACTGAAATAGTTCCTGAGTTATTCATATTTTAATTCGTTTTAATTGCTTTTAATTTCGTTTTATTTCTCCTTTTTCAGGCCCCCTAATCCTTATAACTCTCTTTAACTAACTTTTTCGTACTCTGCCCTTGATTCCCCATCGATACATACCCAACCTATAGTTTAGCTTCATACAAGCCTATATATCCCTTCTTTGACCCTTTTAATCCAGTTTTAATACCTTTTTATTTCTCCTATATCTCTAGTTCTAATTAACCTAGATCTTTGAAACAACTTCCATTCTTCTTCTAACTTCATTCCCTTTCGATTCCCTCACTACTTATCAATGTCAGCGTGTCACATACAAACGTATGGTCATCAACACCAAGATACAATCATGGAGACGATTCTGTACAGAATCAAGAGAAATCTGTGGTATCCACCATAAGATTGCCACTGGTAAACTCTTCAAGTTCGCCCAAACCTACATTCTTCCTTCCCAGCAGCATTCTCAAGAATTCACTGCAACATCGCTACAAGCAATACTTGACGCAGTCCTCAGCCAAGACACCGCCGAGCCAGCTCCAAGCACACACCCCGAGGTTCTCAACTGTCTTTCAGACAAAAATTCCTATGATCCCATGTATGACGCCACCTTTACCACCCTTGAAATACAGCAGGTTCTGAACCGCCTTCCAAGAAAGAAGGCCCCTGGCCCGGATGGCATCGACTACGGTATCATTAAAGTAGCGATGACGGCGACCCTCACTTTCTTCGAAAACTACTCAACAAGCTCCTGACAACACATACCTTTCCTAGAGCGTTTAAAATCGGCCAAGACGTCCTGTTTCTCAAGAAACACCGAGAACCTACAGACCCGGACTCGTATCGCCTGATTTTCGTGTAAATCTATACAAAAACTTTGTTGAAACAATATGAATTAAGTGGCTTATATTGTAAGGTTTTAGTTAAACTAACAAAGTTTTATTTTAATTTAAATCTTTCTATCTCTTCTCTGTTTCAACTTCCCGTCAGAAGAAGCGCGCGTTTTCAGCTTATGCTAATTTTGAAGTACAGCGAAGTACTATTTAAACCAGAGGTAGAAACCTCTTAGTGTGAGAGAGTTTTAGTCTCAGATCACGATCATTCTGTTCGACGTTCGCCTGACCAGCTAGCAGATAAGTTATAAGCCATAAGGCTTACTACGTGATTGCTTATTGAAATAAATTGAAGTGCGCTGGTATTAGTATTTCTTGCTACGCACCAGTTAGTTAGAGGCCAACTCCGCGAATTAGCTCTGTGAGCAAAGTTTAATTAAATTTCTATTTAGGTTTAGTATAAATTTATCTGATTGTTAAGTTAGGCCCAAGTGTGGTCTTTTACTTTCTGTATCCCTCCCGAGTTGGGAAGTGTGTAAATAATATTGATTTAATAAAATTGATTTATAAAAGAGGATTTTAAATCCCTTTCAAGTGCAGTTGTTCTTCAGCACAGTATCTACACAAGAACATAGCTGATTTCAGCTCCCTGTTCCAGATCAGGACTTTAGGACTTTAAGGAGTTACTTCAAAATGTTTGCTAAATCTACGCACAGAACACTTAGTCCTGACAATATGTTCGGTTAAGTAACTGTCATTTTGTTCAATTACATCATCTAGTACTACCAATTCTGGTTTTAATCATACTTATTTTCAGTTTTCCTTTTGCGTTTTACTTCTGTAATTTTTCTCTTTCAGGAACTGACTAATATGCCTAAATAATAATAGCTATGTCTGTGTTTCTATCACTACAAATTTTTAACTTTGGAGGTAGTATTATATGTGTACATTAATGTTCAAGATCTCCTTTAAACATCCTTACAGAATGAAAGTTTCAAGAATTTCACTTTGATTGATATTTAATAATCCTCTATTCACATTTACACGTGCTCACTTCGAACATTTTAAGATTTTTATTCAGCTGAACTTTAAATGTTTATCTGAATCATTCACTGCATCTTATTTGACAGTTGTTCTGATAAGATATTTGCCATATTGCTCCTAATCTGTAAAATATCTTAAAATATAAATAAATAATTTCCTGCGGTATTCAAATTTAGACTGCGTGATTTATATGGAAAATGTATAGAAAGTACAGTAATATCATAAGCCTAAATGATTTTTATTGTCATAATTTGCCCATAATTGAGAATATACTTTCAGCTTGGGGGAAATTATCATCAAATTGTCCTTAACAGGACTTTTGATGATAATGACTTCCAGGCTTATCAGTGTTCAACTCGATAAAGAATACTTTATACAACATTCAGTAAAGTTAGAATTGCAATTTAACTGCATTTTCCCTCGAATGAATGTTAAAGTATAACTGTATTTATCTGTAATGTAGTTTTTATGTTTAATATGTAGGTTACATTGCTTTATATACTCGTATATATATATGTGTGTGTGTGTGCGTTATTTTTCGATTAATTCGCAGTACGCACAGCAGAGAGGCAAGACGCTCGAGTTTCTGCTCCTGTTGTTTTTTGCCTTTTACTTTCCGTTGCGATTTTGAACTACTGCTATGATTAATCAGAAGTACTGGCTCAGTAACAGTAGGCGACCAGTAATATCGTTCTGATTTTGTTGCTTACCTCTTCCTGTTTCACCATGGAGTGTATACTCGACTTCATCAGTACACAATAACTAATCTGCAATGCATAGAAGAAGCTGACGGTCCCCTATGCGAGAAAGACTCTAGGGATCTGCAGTTCTTCAGAAAATTGAAGCTATTCATCGAAAATGAGATCGCCTTGGAACGAGCACCTACCATTCCTAGGCCTAACATTCCAACTGAATTTCGTACCTATGGTGATACTTCTCCATTGTTAGGCCAGCCAAAAGTAAATGCACGAAAGGCAAGTAGTCCAGCGTGTACTAACGATGAAAAGAATAAGAAACTAAAGTCTCTTGATGCGGAATCCAGTGACTCTGACGCCGGACCCAGAGGAGACACAACGAAAAGATCCAGAAGACCGACTCGCAAGATGAACCCAATCGACGACGCTGATTCGTCAGCAGTAAAGACACCGCAGCAGCCCGCTTCCGGAAACCCGGATAATATGGATACAGCCCCTGATGTACAACTCCTGGCACCTCCAGCCAATGACAACCATTCATTGAAAAAAATACCTCCGATTATTGTCAAAGATGCTAAAAATACTTTTCTTTATGTCAAAGCAATCCTTGCTAGATACAACCTTAATGCCGAACGTGATTACGTTGGGCAGATGATCCCAAGAGGGTTTAAACTCCTATAAAAAATCCACCTATTTATTGCCAAATTGTTAAAGCCATGACCGATAAAAATATTTCCTTCCATTGCTTCACCTTGCCTAAAGCCAAGTACATAAATGCGGTTATTCGTAGCCTCCCAGCATATTTTAAATCTGAGGATATTCTAGAAGGTTTCAAAATTAAAGGATATAGTGTCATCCGGGTCAATCAGATGACAAGAAGAACTGATGGAGACATTATCCGGATGCCACTATTCCTAGTCACCCTTGAACGTAGTGAGAAAAATAAGGATTTTTATCACATTAACTATATCCTTGGGATGAGTATCTCAGTTGAACAATACAGACGACGAGCTGGACCCTTGCAGTTTTATCGCAGTCAAGGATTCCACCACTGCAATCACGAGCAGCGTTGTTTGTGCTGTGGAGAGTCCCATCAATCTTTTACCTGCACTAAAGATCGCAGTCTTGGATCTTGATTTTGCTGCTAGAAGTCAACTACTAAAAGAACCGCCAAAGTGCACGAACTGGTTACAGATCGATCACACCTCGAATTTTCGTGGCTGTGAGAAATTTCCAAAATCCAAAGCTCCTCCGCCACCTAAATCCGTCTCAGACCGTGTAGTGACAAATAAAAGCTATGCACAGGCGCTAACTACAGGAACTGCTCCTGAATCTATTCAAGAGGCTAAACAAGTGCTGAACGACCTGAAGTCCTTCGTGTCTTTCTTCCAACAATCTGGACTACCTCTCATTTTCCAACAGCTTACTTCAATGAACAATGCTGTAAATAAGGACATCCCGACGAAAACAATTAATGAATAAATTCACTCTAAATGCAAAACGTGTATTGTTCATCCTATAGAATGCGAACGGCATTCTGCATAAGAAAAATGAGCTTCAAGACTTCTTATACGAATATGACATTGATATTGCATTAATTACAGAAACTCATGCGCAACAATGTCACAAATTTTCCATAACTAATTATCTCTTATAACGATGTGATAGAACAAGTCATCGTGGCGGCAGAGTTTGTATATATGTAAAAAGAAGCTTTAATTCGTGCCTAATCACGTACTCTACTGATTTTAATTGCGAAGCTATTACTGTACGTGTAAACCTTCCAGTTTCCAAGAATATTCCCTCCACTACTTGTTACAACCCTCCAAATCGTCTAAGTGCAGCCCAACTGGACTTATTGCTACTCAGTTCACCCTGAACTCATAGCCTGTTAACAGCGATTTTGAACAGCAAACTCCCTTAAAAGTAGGAGATTTCTTAAACTCGCCTACTGCTCCAAACGTCTCGTATATCTCC
>KK121943.1:138468-159745 GCA_000611955.2 Stegodyphus mimosarum
TGAAATCAAAGATATCATTAAAAAGTTAAAACTCAAGAAAGCTTCCGGAATCGATGGATTACAAGTAAAGCTCTAAAACGCCTCCCTGACCACTTCAGCTCCAAAATCACTAGTGTTATAAATGCCCGCTTTCATTTTTCTTACTGTCCACAGCACTGAAAAACCGCTAAAGTTATTCTTACTCAAAAGACTGGAAAAAATCATGCAAATGCAAACGGATGCAGGCTTATTAGCCTCTTCCCCATTCTTGGTAAAGTTTTTGAACGGCTTAATCTTAAGAAAATTCATCCCTACCTGCTTCTCCTCCCAGAGGAGCAATTTGGTTTCGGAGAGAAACTATCTACATCCAAACAGCTCATCCGCTCACCGAATTCGCTGGGCACGCACTTCATCATAAACAAAATGTGATTATCCTCATGTTAGACGTAACGAAAGCCTTCGACCGCGTCTGGCAGGGAGGGCTTATTTCCAAATTAATAGATTTTCACTTTGAAAGAAAAATTATCCTGCTGATTCACCCCTACATCACTAACCGTAACTTCAAAGTGTTTGTTAAAAACTGTTGCTCATCTTCACGGCCCATCTTAAGTGGAATTCTGCAAGGAAGTATCCTTGGTCCGATTATTTATATTCCTTTTGCTTCTGATTTCCATAAAATGCATTACAGTCATTCGATTCTGGCCTGCTATGCAGACAACACTGTCCTGGCAGTGAAGTCTGCAAATATTAATTTCGCAATCCGGAAGCTTCAAGACTTTATTCCAAATATCGAAGACTGGTGTGGAAGATGGAAAGTGCTTATAAATGCTCAGAAATCTTAGCTCCTTATCATTAGAAAACGGAAGAAAAATATTCCTATCAAGAAATACCTTATTCTCTTCAACGAACCAGTCCCCATAATTTTCAGAGCAAAATACCTTGGAGTCACTATTAACAGCAGACTCACCTGGAACAACAACACTGACATCATCCACGCAAACTCACTCAAAAATCATGAAATGCCTTTATCCTGTCCTAGGAACATTCTCAAAGCTCAATCTGGAGAAGAAACGTTTAATTTACATTTCAACAATTAGGCCTCTGATGACTTATGCTTCGCCGGCCTGGGCAGCTGCCACTCCTGCGAATTTAAATAAATTACACATTGTCCAAAATAAGTGCCTACGACTGATCACCAGCGCTCACTATTTTGTTAAAACCAAGGTTCCTCATGAAGATTTAAAGATTCCCACCATTAAAGACTTCCTGCATAAAGGTCATGAAAAGTTCTTTCGTTATACTAAGGAGCGCGAGTTTATGCAATTCTTCAATGCTTTCTATTACGAAATCTTAACAGAAGACCGATATTTTAAACCCTTCGCTGCCTTTTCAGTCTGTGAAAATCAAAATTTTCCGACTTAAGTGATTTTATTCTTGCATAATTCGTCTGTACTTCATTTGTTTACAGTCTGACTTTCAAGCAGCAGTGATACAAGCCAGCACTTGGGTGGATGACCACCCATGTGACCTCGGACTTTGACTGTATTTTTGTTTTTGTGGAGGTTTAATCTCACTTTTAGGGAAAAAGACAATGTTTTCCTGAGTATTTTTCGTCGTAGAATACGAGAAAAATAAGCATGTACGTGAAATTTCAGGTTAACATCATGAAATTTTCATTTTTCCCGATTTCTGCGCTGTGTCTCCCGCAGCCAATGAGATTACACCTTTTCTTCTGCTCATTATTGTTTTTATTGTGTAATATTATGTTTTATCTCTACGAAGAAATTTGCTTACTTTTGATTTGTACCTTATGCCAATCCCATTATTGCATAACTTCAAGTACTCTTTTCACGGAATCATGAGAACTTTGCTCCTTATGAACTTTCGTATTGTGTTTTTACACAAGTGATTAGAGACTTTGACTCAGTGACTCTACGGTCTTTGTTTTGCGGAGCACCTTCGTTCTTTTTACTTGTACTTACATCCTTTACATATTTAACCAAGATTTTTACTTAGTTAACGTAGAAAATGCACCTAGTGTGTAAACAGTATTTCTTGTGTATCTCACCCTCACCCAAGCAGCAAGCTTCGGGAGGGTGACCCATATCACGTGACCGCCCTGCTATGATTTTAAAGTTCTATTTCACCTATTTTTGGAGAGAACTGGCTATGATAAATAGTTTTTCTTACCACCTGAACACTCATGGAAAAATATTTATTAGAATCTTTTATACTAATATTTTTTTGTATATTGTTTTTTTAAATGAAATACATTCAGACTTATCTCTGCAACCAACCAGATGCCTCGATTCGTCTCACGCGACAAGATGTCTCCCTCTCCCAAGTACCATTCTACCTACGGGAATAGATCATGTACTCTAATCTTTGCACCGCTTTGAGCAATACAAATAATGATTGAAGGTAGAAAACTTGATTCTTTCTCATGTTACGTCCGGCTATAGTGAAACCTGGAACCTGCTATTTTTCTGTCTTGGACAATTCCTTAATTTTGTGTGTATTTATTGAATGGCTGAATTACGAAATAATAAATGGATTGAGCGTCTTGAAACAGCTCATATACGTAGGTGGATCGAAGAAAAAATTAATTACAAACATCAGCTTTTTAAAAGTAATTATTGTGCAAAGAATGCTTTTTTCCCAGAGTATAGACGGATGGCACTTGCTGTCTAGCAGCGGTTGTGCGGGTAGGATGAGTAATTTCGCAGACACGTCAGAGCGATTGAAATGACAAGACGTTTAAATGCCCTTGCATGTCAATAAAGAAAGATATAGGGGACGAAGAGATGTAACCCAATGTTTTCTATGCCCAAGGTTCCATTATGCACAAGCTTCTTGTCATCACCCGCCACGTTGCCGCAAATGCAAAGGGGACTATGAAAGCAGAGCTCCAAAGGGCAATGAACCGACTTTCTGCAATTACAAGCAGACAGAAAGGCTGTGATACGTTTCCAAAACAAAATCCCCTAATACACAACTCCCTAGAACTGTGGGCAGGTTAATCATAAACAAATCCTGCGCTCAGGTTGAACTGATATGGTTGCTGAAAAGCTGCATAATGCTGTTGATTAGGCACCTTCATCAATCTACGAAAGTTGTTACAGAGACAAAATTAGCAAGGCCTGAATCTGGAAACACTAATGATCCTTATGCCTCGTGTCAAAAGAACCCCTGTGGCTATTTTAACATAGAACGCGTAGAATCTCACATATAAGGTAGGCAGACTTCAGGACACAATATTGATATTGCATCGGTCACGGAGACATATGTTACGCCTGCAAATAGTCTGAGCATAGCCACCACAATGATATGATTCGACATAGAGGAGGTGGTTCAATGATTTACATTAAAAAGCAGCATACATTCCTGTTTCTAGGATTCCAACAACAGACAAGGATTTGGGGAAATCAGAGCAATTGTGCACACCCCGAACTGGGGTAGTATGATTTTCTGCTCTATTTACAACACTCCGGATCTCAAGTTAAGGGATTAACATCTTTTAAATCTCCGTAACAATCCCCTGCCCCCATCATTGATGGAGATTTAAAGGCTTGTTACTTGGGGATGCCGCAAAACCAATCAAAATGGTAAAATCCGATACAACCTTTTGCTCAATAATTCTTGTTACATATTTCCTCCCGGGGAATACACTTTTAGGCGCACTAACTCAGCACAAAATCCTGATATCTTGGACATTTTTCTAAAATCCACCAACATTCCACTACATACTGAAGTGATCAATGGCCTCGCCTCCGATCATGTTCCAGTTGTTGGGGCATCTCGGAATTTTTAAATCTGAAATTGACCGGGTGTAAAAAATCACTGACTGGTCAACCTTCGCTTGATAAACTCAAATCTTAATCCTTCAGAACTACCCTTTAAAGACCACCAATGGCACTTATGATGCAATCCACATCGCATGGACTGCATTAATACTGCCTTTCAAAAATCAACAGCTGAAATTAAATATAAAGGTTATCTGAAATTACCAGCAGAAATTAAAAATACAATACGAGAACCTAACAAACTTAAAAGACTACATATTTACTTGCGTGAGCCAGACATAAGTCAACTTTCAATAGACTTAACTGGAAAATCAAAAGCATGATAGCAGATCATCGTAATACAATTTGGGACAAGATAGCAGATCATCTTAATACAATTTGGAACAAGAAAACTGATTGTTTGAACACAGACGACGGAGCTTTCTGGAATATATTAGGAAATTTAAAAAAGAACAAGACCATGAAGGAGCTGCTCCATAAAAATTTAAGAACTTTATGCACAGATGAAGACGAGGGAAAAGCATCTGCAGAGCAGTTCACTCTTAACGTGCATCCTTCAGATTCTCATGTCACTCAACCGATCAGGAGCGAGGTTGAAACTGGTTAGAGTAAACCATGAACATTAATAGTGTTACCACCCCAACAGAGGTCGAAAACACTATTTCAAAACTGCCAAACAAGAAAGCCCTTGGAAAAGACAATGTATCGGATAAGAAGATCAAGCAACTCCCAATTAATTTTATTTCGAAAATATGTGGAATACACAAGACGTGCTTATACCTGAGCTATTTTCCTAAATACTGGACTCGTGCAATACTCATTCTGATTCCTAAACCAGGGGGGGAAATATCCTAAAGCCAGAAGATTTCAGGCTCATTAGCCTGCTTTCGACGTTTGGAAAAGTCACGGAACGTATAATATATAAAAGGTTGGAACCAGCTTTGTGTAAGCTTCTTGATCAGTAGTTTGGGTTCCGTAAACGATTATCCACCACTATACAACTATTACGGATCGTGGAATTTACTAGCGGCGCCATTTACTAATGTCAGACAACTACTTTTCTCATAGTGGACGTGGCAAAAGCGTTTGACCGAGTCTAGCATGAGAGTTTAATCTCCAAACTCACCAAGCTTGATCTTGGTATACAGCTGGTCCTTATCATTAACTCCTGTCCGACTAACAGAATCTTCAGCATCAACAGGGCAAGCACCACTTGGTAGCTAAGAAAATCCTAGCTGTTGTCCCACAAGACTCAATTATTGGCCCAATACTCTACCTAATTTATGTCAGGGAATAATAAGCTGTTTTGTATTGTTTTAAGTCTTACTAGATGCAAAGAATAAGTTTTACATGAATTTTTACATTTTTGTGTTTTACCCTGTAACCACGGTAAGGATTAATGAAAGGCAATAACTTGCCTTAATACGCAGAGATAATTTTTAAGAGTAAGCAGTTAGTTATAAATAATTAAATTAGGCAGTTAGATAACCTTAGTCATTATAGATTTACGTGGCCAATATAAAATTTTATTTATTTCTAAACAATATTTGTTAAAAAAAGCCCTTTTAAAATCGCAATCTAATAAGATTTCACATTTAAAATACATATAATTTATGACATTGATTCTTAAAGGATATTAGAATAATTACGCATTAAGCTACAACACATTTATGTTTTGTAACAACAAAACTCAACAAAATATTTATGCGTCGTTTTAACTTGAAGCCTTCCCAGACATTTTGGCTAATTTAAATCGATTTTCTTCTCTTTAAGCATCTTTTCTAACAATCAGAAAATTGCCAATACGCAAACTAGTGTTCTCACTAGTTTCTGCATACTTTGTCTCCTAACATAGCAACCTCTCTACAATATAGCTATGAGGGTTTACTTGATCTGGTAAAAGTTAATGTTCTGATGCTAACAAAATCGATTACAGCTCGTGGTGATGTAGTTAAACAAGAACAGTCAAATTCAAACTGAAAATGTGGACTATTGGTCAAAGACTATACAATTTAATTTCAATTTAAGCTGGCTATATCATATGAGGAAATAGAAATGGAAAACTATAGTAAAGGCTGAAATCATAAACAATTGAGTAATTTACATAATAATAACTGTACAATAATTTTCTTTATGTATTCAGTTTCTTTCTTCAACATATTTCCTTTTCCTTTTACAATTTTTGGATTTAATTAAGGATATCTGTTATTCTAAAAAAAAACTAAATGCATTTAGAATGTATAGAAAAAGCTGCTAATTTTATTTCTTTAGTAATATCAAAATTCGGAAGAGGTAGAAAATATATATGGTAAGGGCTGGTTATAGAGCTGATGTAGCAGAATTTTTAGCAATATCAAAATTCGGAAGAAGTAGAAAATATATATGGTAAGGGAAGGTTATAGAGCTGATACGGCAGAATTTTTAGAATTTAGTGACAAACTGAGCAACAAAATCTAGAAATGTCATAACTTTTAGAACTTAGAGCAGGCATTGGAAGCAGAATTTAGAAAGGCACTAGGTAGCACAATTTAGGATCCACAGAGATTGCATCAGGTGGGAAAATGCCTAGCGCAAGTTCTGTATAATGCATTAAGGCATATTATATGAATCTTTTAAATTTTCAGTTTTCAATTTCACATATTACTGGAATCTTCCAGAATCGTGGGTCTAAATCTTGTCTTCAAATCCTTTTCCAAGCTGCAGTGTCTAAAATCCTAAAAAAAATTATCCCTACCAATTCTGTAATAGCCAAAAGAAAGAAAGAAATATTTTGAAAAAAAAAAAGGAAAAAGTGTAAAATTAATTTTATAGAGAAAACTAATGCATATTCTGAGAATTCTGAAACAATTACAAGGGAAAACTCTTACTATGAAAAAATAAGACATTTTTTATTAAATACATAGCTAATTTCGCTTTTAGTAAGAACTGTTTCGTAAATTGTATTTTATAACATTATACCTTGTTTATTTCTCAGATTCAAAATATTGTATAATAAGTTGTTAAAATGGAGCTTTATAATATGACAGCGAAAAATAAAAATATTTTATTTTAATGTTATTTAAATATAATTTCAATATATTACCATTATTTTAATGAAATTTACCAATGCTACAATGAATAAAAAAAATCGTCGAAAAATTGCCAGATTTCGGAATTAAATATTTTGTATAAAAACTGATCTTAAAATCGCCAGAATGTTGATAAGTTGCCAAATTTAGAACCATTAAATAAAAAAATTCACATCACCAAAAGCGGAAAGTTGTTTAAGAGCTTTTCATTAAAAAAATGAATTTCAAAACGCTTACGTTTCACTTCTCGCTTAGAAACTCGAGTATCCCACTATTTATATTAGAAATAGGAACAAATTACACATGAATAGTCAGCACATTCAAAAGATAACCATATATGTCAGTGAATCGCCAAAAATATTCCTCCAAAATGCTAATTCACATTCAAAATGGCAGTCGTAAAAACAGACAGAAATTTCAGATAATTAAAATTAAGGACCTGCTGCCGATTTTGGCCTAAATTACGGACTTTTAAGGACAAAAAATCGATTCCAAAAAACCTAAGGACTTTTAAGAACCGTACGGACCCTGTTTTTTTTTTTTTTTTTTTCCCTTCTGAATAAGTGGAGTGACCATTTAAAATAATGTTTCAAGTTATCTTTCACCCATACTGATGAAGTTTTTGCAACTTTAGACACCCTTGCTTCGAAGTTCATTTAAAAGTTGACTTAATGCTCCCATTTCATCACGGCTAGCTATCCAGTCATGTTTTGATTTCCTTTTCTTCTTTTTCTCCATAGAACAGAAATTAATTCACTGGAAACTGCTTCACAAACTCCAAGCACAGCAACTTGCATGTCAGTATCCATTTTGCAAACGGAGGTGAGGTGTCAGTCCGGCTCCGATTGATTTAAACAATCTATCAAATTATAGATCCATTGCACTCGGTTCGAGACGCTTGCCAAAAGTTACTCGGAGAAGTGTAAACCGGCCTTAAGATTACCTGCCCATACTTGGAAGCAGACTAGTCGGTGTGTATCCCTCGGGTTTAGTCAGATGCTTTCCTGGCTTTTGCAACGTGTATACGAGACAGTGTCCCTTAAAAAATTCTCCAAAAAGGCATGCTCTGCCATAATCACATAAACCAAATCAAACTTTAAAAACAATGACAAACGAGAAAAGTCATTATTCATAACTTTTCAACTCAACTATTAGCCATTGCATAACAGTACATAATTTGATTTGCGTTTCATGTAAAATACCGCAGGCTCTAGTTTTGTCGACCCCTGTTCTAGAGAAGATTGAACTTACTTACAGAACTAGGATATTTTAATTTATTATTTCTTTACTATTAATTTAATCTGAATTTTCAATATTTTATTCAGCTTTGAAATTTTATTTCCTAATTTATACATAAATTTTTGTGGTATTTCCGACGGCTTCTTAATGCTCCTGCTTTTGAAATTTAAGACAGCAATGAGACAGCTTTCTGTTTATTGTTCCGCCTGGATAATTTGTTATTGATCATGCCATTTGTTACTTCAGTTGCTTTAATACAATTTTCTAATTTAATTATAATAACTATTTTTATTGATTAACAAATATTGTTAAAATTTTGATAAATCCATGCAGAAAGTAAAGCACTTTACCTGTAGAGTCCAAAATTTACATAAATTTTAAAACATATGAATGAATATCAATTATGAAATTCTAAAGATTACTCAGTTTAATGAAGTAATTAGAAATGCAACAAATATTAAATTGGCCAGATACCAATATTCAGCTTCAACTAAAGTTGGATATTTAACTACTCAGTTTTTACATATGAATTTTATTTTACTCAAATTATACTCAAAATAATGTTGGAAGACAAACTCAGTATACATAAATAGCAGAAAAAGTCAATGAAAAATGTGCAGAATGTATTAATATTACAGGTCAGAAGAAAATACTAAAATTTAATAAGGTATAACCAATTCAATTACCAATATTATGAAAATATAATCAGTTTAAATCGTATAATTAATCTGAATCCAGTTTTTGGATTATTATAGAAAAATATATCTTGTCTAGATTTCTGTTAATTACAGAAAATACGAATTTGTAGTTAAACAAAAACAATTTCTCTCCTTACACCATGAAATTCTCCCCTTGGGAAAATTCATTAATAGAAAAAATTTCTGGTTTAGATGCAATTTATGCCTGTTATTTAATAGAATCAAAAAGATTTAAAAAGCATTTGTTTAATATATCAAGATTTTTACAATGCATGTAATGTACTATATATGATACTGAATGTAACAAAATTCCGAACTTTTCAGGATATCAGTGGTTACTAATTCAAAAAATTTTACTAAATTAAAATATTTCATTTTTTTTCCCGTGTTCATTGTTTATATTTTGAATGACTTCATAACTGCAAGCTATGCCCACAAAGTAACTAGACAAATCAAAAGACCAAATGGTAAAATAAAAAAGTGAAAGAAGAAAGGTATGTTGAGATGTCATGTGAGTGTGACACTTTGGTTGAGGGAAGTTTAAACTGGTTTTTTTTTTTTTTTGGATATCAAAACATCGAAGTCATTTTCAACTATTGAGAAGACATTGTATAAAAATTTTGCTTTGAAATGGAACAATGTTATAACATTAAATTTTGTTACAAATTAGGTCAATATACTACCGAAACATAAGAGATGATTCAGAGTATATGATGATGCATCGGTATCAAGAACACAAGTCTATAAGTGGTAAAATTGTTTTAAATGCAGGAACGAAAGCATCAAAGATGAACCAGATAGGAACCAACTCAGCAACTTTCAGACATACTAGGGATATGCAAAAAAAGTTATAGATTAATTTGAATTGAAAATGAGAAAAGTTTGTGCCTTGGATTTTGATACAGAAGTTTGCTGATTACTAAGAGAAACTAGCACAATTTCTTACAGTGTATCATCGCAAGATATAAAGCCTATTGTCTACAATACAACCTAACACAGACAAAGTGCACAGTGAAAAGAGCCATCTTCTTCCCCCCCCACCCAAAAAAAACTTACAAATGCCAAAATCAAATGATGATCAAGGTGATGCTGACTGCCTTTTTTAACTAAGGACTCACTCTACATGAATTTGTCACTGAAAATCAATCAATTATTATTTTTACAAGGCCATGATTTTACGATTAAGAAACAGGATTAGGCGAGTTAAGAACAAACTTTTGGATTCTAGGCAAATTCTAATTATAAGCCTTACACAGCACTGTCGGTACAACGGTGTCCGCCGAAAACAACAAGGTGAAAATATTGTGGGAGAAAAGAAAGCACATAGAAAACATTGTGGTTGAAAATAAAGCGGTTCAAAAACTTCGCAGTTTAAAAACATCGTCGCTGAAAATATCGTGAAAAAAAATAAAGAACCTACAAATCATCGCACGACGATAACATCACACACGAGTTTTCGGGTTTTGAAAGTTATGACTGCATATTCACATAATGATTTGGGAGTGGAAGAAGGAAACAGGTATTTTTACTTCTACATTTTATATCTTTGAATGAACTACTTGATTTCTGCTGAAAAAGTAAGAAGAAAATTTAAGCATTTAAAAATAGAAAATGAGTATAAAATTAATGCAACTTATAACACTTAAAAGAATTTTCAATTTCCATAGTTAATTAACCTTATGCAGCTATTTATCTTCCTTTTGCTAAACATTTTTAGTCTATTTTTCATGAAAAATTATCAGGAAAAATTTATAAAAAAGATTAATTTATTAATGATATTGCTTAATTAACTACGTAAATTTAAAATTCTATTAACTGCTAAAAGTTACATTAATTTCCTACTCATTTTCAATTTTTAAATGTTTTAAGTTTCCTTCTTACTTTTCATCAAAATTCCGTTAGTTCATTAAAAAATATGAAATACAAAAGTAGAAATATTCCTCTTTCCTTCTTGCGCTCCCATATCATTATGTGAATATACAATTACAGCTTTTAAAACAAACCTGGAAACATGTGTGCGATGTTATCATCATACGATGATTTGTAAATACTTTATTTTTTACCACGATGTTTTCGACAACAATGTTTTGTACCACGATGTTTTAGAATGGCAATGTTTTCTCTTTGCTTTATTTTCTCCGGCAATGTTTCGCATCACAACATTTTCGCCTTGCATTGTTTTCTCCGCGACGTTTTCGGCTGTAAAATAACTGTACCTTGTTAAGCATTCAATGACAGTGATAAATCAGCCATTGCGAGCTGATTGTTTCCTTTTTCCAAAGCTTGGCCATGAAAGGACAGAAATTTGAAGACCTGATATCAAATGTTATCCTATTTTGAAAATGATCAGTTCTAATGTCTATGAACAGTACTCTGATGACCTGAAGAAATGCTGTAAAAACTCTAGACTCCTCTGGTGATTATGCTGATGATACATTTTTTGAAGGTTAGTATTCTTTTTCTCATTTATGAGAATTTGTCTATTTACTTTATGGACACTCTCATATAATAACGTAATATAGTAGTTCAATTGGTTATAATATCAATAACATAGAAGTTATCGCAAGCTATCTAAAAATCTCCTTTCATGCAAATAGCATGGATAGACCAAAAAAAAATTATGAATGATGAAAGAATATTGACTTATAACAGTTGACAACATGCATCTGCGGGCAAGACGGGTCATCAATTCTAATAATACTAGGAGCATAGATCACTTAGGCATTACCATATAAACAAATATTTGAAAAGCTGTTGCTTGCTGAAAACGAAAACTTTGTAATTTTTTTTTTTTTTTTGCAAAATGAAGGAAAATATCATGCATCTATCTTTCAATGGTACAGCAGGTAGAAAATTTTTTTAAAACAGTTCTTTGTTTGAAAAATATGGATGCATGACAGCAGATTAATGTGGTTTTATGCCTAAATAGGACTTTGCAGGTGAAAATTTGTGATGATTTTTCCACAACCAAGATCATTAAAGCAAGCTCACAGATGAATCCAAAGTATAACATCTTCTTAAGATTTTCCAATGCCACTTACCAGCAGAGTCACCAAATACACATGACACTGCTTTTATTTCAAAACCATTAAATTCTCAATTTGCCACCAACAAACTGCCGGACTATACATTACAGTGGCAATAAAGGTGAATGCTTCCAGTGCTGTGTAGTGCTGTTTTGAATAGTCAAGAAAAACTACAGAGGAAAGATAACATTCGTGCAGTTAAATATAACTTTAATAATAAAAAAAATTTATATATGAAAAAAAAATCTGGATTTAAAAAGCATACAAAAAGGCAATTTATTTTTTAACATAACAAACATAATATTTATCAATACTTTGCACAATTTTTATATTTTTAACACGATAATTCACAACAATCATTTCCTAGCATTGCACTATCTACTACTAGAATGTTGTTGACGAACTATCATCACAAGTAGATATTTGATAAAAACAACTGAAAGGGGGAACTTTCATTTCTATTAACCACATAAAAAATGCTTAGTATTTTTTTTAATTATATTTTAGTAAAAATATGTTTAATCATGAGAACAGACAATAAATGTGATCTTTAACATGACTATCATATTTTATTTAAATAAAAAATACATTCAAACTTTTGTGCTTCACAATAGTAAACATTTCTCAAGTTAATCAGCGTCCCCAAATAGTCAATTCTATTATTTTTTCATGAAACAGATGATAGTTTTCAACGGTTTTTCTTTCTTAATTCAATGCATCTTTCCAAAGAAGGCCCTATTTTATAAGCTTTCACACAAAAATGATAAGAAAGCAAGTAAGAAATAAGATAAATGCGATCCTTCTCTTCTCCTTCACAAGATTTCATATACTTCTTACAACTGTCATAAAACTCTTCCAAAAACTTTTCATACTCTGTTTTCAAAGGTTTCTGTAAGCAAGCTAGGACAGCATAAATCCATCTGCCAAGATTGTCAGCCATACCAATGGAACAGAACCATTTCTTAAAATATGTCAATAGTTCCATTATTTCTTCTTGATTTAAATGCAAAGTTATACTTAAGTATGGTGGATGCCCTTGTTTTCCCTTCTTGTTTACATTACTTTCATTATTTCCATAACCACCAAATAACTCAGAACATATTTCAGATCCAAGGACGAATTTACACCACTCCTCTTCCTCACTCACAGGAGGAAGTACTACATTAAGCGGAAATTTTTTTACTAGAACAGCTCTATCTTTATTCAATTCATGTGATAAAGAAGCAAAAGATGATGATTCGGCAGCGGCCCATCTTTGTAATGAATTTGGTTTTTTCTTTTCAGTTCTTTCTACTGGTGGAAGCTGAACTGACTCTTCCACGAGTTTTGACATAAGTACGAATTCAGTGCCATTGCTTGGTATAGTGTTTATATCAACTGGACCAACCGTTGGATCTAAATAAAATCCCGGCTGTCTAAATCCAACTTTATAATCTTCAAATCCAAGATCATTGCTCTGGAAATAATCCTGGAAAAAAATACAATTTTTGAAATCATTAGACAAATTTTTATTATAATACTTAAATATGTAAATCATATTTAAAAGCTAAAAAGATGTTCAATAACTTTATATTAAATCTAAGGGATGCCACTGCAATTAAAATAATACATTTGGCAACCTTCAGGGGATCATATATTAAATTTGATTCAAATTAGTCATTTACTCTGGTAATGATAGCCAGAAGTCAAATGCACTCTGGTTTCTGGGAAAATAAAAAATTAATTGCATGTATTCATAAGACACTAAGTTTTGAGAGGCAAAACAGCAGGGGAAAAAAATAAAAAGTACAATTTCATAAATTTTGCTGAATCTAAATCTATGATTAAAATAATTTAATGATTTTCAACAAGGCTATATAATTGAATATGTTCAGTACCCAGTCTTGCTGAGGTCACCATGAATAGTTAATAAAATAAATCCATGATATGAATGATAAAGGAAGGAGAAGAAATGCATAAAATTCCCCAAGACCAGCATTTTACAATTTGTGGTCCCCAAAGCTTGCTGTTATAGTTCTCTTAAGATATAAAAAAACTTTTTTTATCCCCACAAACCTACCTTTTCACTGTTTCGTAATGATTTCAATTTGGCAACTTTTTCCCCCCTTTATTACTGGAATCAGTGGGACATTAGAACTACAGTAATATATCATATAATCTATATATTACTGGCAAAGCATGAGATCCAGCATTCTATAATACCCCACAGATTCCCTAGACATACTACAGAATGCATAATGACAAACAGGCAAAGTATGAAATAATCTGCTTATAACAAAAGTTTTCTGCCAACAAGCGTTCTTAATAAAGTTAATGAAGGAAAAAAAAACATGAAAGCAGGTTCTTGCGAGTAATAATCACTACCCAAATTTATGATTTTCTGCCAATGTTTTGGTAGTTTTTCAAAGCATTTGGCCCAAAAACTTGGTGGCCGCGAGTCCAAAAAGAGATCAACCTCATTTTGCCCAACCTGTACACAGTGGAAGATAGCACCAGCAAGATGTAGATGCAGGTATGAAAAATGGTAGAAGTCTGAAGAAGCAATGTTGGCTATATGGTGGACATTGCAAAAGATCCCATTTGAGTCTGTACAAAGTCCAGGCACTAAAGACAGATACATGTGGTCTTTCATTATTTTGATAGTTTCTGCTCGAAAACTCAGTTCGACATTTTTTTTTTAATAGCAGCATCAACTCGGACTAGCATCTCGTTATACACCTTACTGTTGTGGCTCCAGATACTCTTTGTGGATAATACAACGGCAATCCCACCAGATACAAAGAAGGATCTTTTCGTTAGTCAAACTGCACTTTTTGATGCTGTCGATGGGCTTACCAACAGATCAACCCCCCTTTTGGCCTGTGTTGTTGAAGTAAAGGCCTGTGCTGTTGTCCGATTTCAGGACAGCATATAATTAAACCCAATGAAGAACTTTAACGGTCTGTTGCAATTCAAGTTATTAATTTGTTAGTGATTTATTTCCTCATTTTATATTTTACACACATAAGACAAAAAAATGCGTAAATTATAATTTAAATTAGCAATAGCCCCCTTTTGTATTTACCCTCTCTTTTCTAAAAATACACAAAATACTGAAAATGGAACTAAAAATCAAACAACCAATAATAATTTTACAGCAATATTGATTATCCAATCAAATGAACTGAGAACCAAAAGTAACTCATTCTGAATTAAAATTTCATCCTGAACCCAACAGCACTTGCTTTCTACACTTCGGCCTAGCTGGTCTACTGCAAAGCTATCAAAGATGTAAACATTTTGAAACAGACACAAGTAGTGTATGGCCACAACATTTTTTTTTAAATAAACATGAAGATTTAATCTGCTCCGGCTGCCAGATTCCTGTTCATTATGAATCAACATCCTGTGCAATCAAAATTTTTGCTGCTCATTACTTCTAAGTTCGCTTACATTACATATACATTGTTTAATGTATAATTTTCATATTTTTAATTTGCATTACTATATTAATTGTGAATTGTAATCGTCATTCTTGTATTTTAAACTCTTGTTTCTTTCAATATGGTTAGTAATATTTGCCGAGTTACAATAAATGTCAATGGTTTGGTAATCTTCTTGAAAAAAATCTCACCAAAATTGCCAACTTATCCTTTAAAAGTAACTTTAATGGAATTAAAAATTTAATGGGTTATAAAATTAATGGAACAATTTTCATTTATGTATTCATATTTACTTGCTTATTTAAAATTAACATTTCAGTGATGTGATCTATGAAATAACTAATTAAATAGTGGAAATTACATACTACATGAATATGCAAGCATTTCTCTCTTAGTCACCAACAAGTTAATGATCTTTCCAGAGAAGAGGGAGAAGTATGCAAATAATCAAAAAGTGCCAAAAAAAGGAAAACTGGGGGGGAGGACTTGCCATCAGTTAAAAAAAATTCATTAATTCCCTGTACTTCACAGATACTCCTGTAACTGGAGTTAATTTTTTTGTCCCCAAAAAAGTTAAAAATTTCTTGAAAAATTTGCAAATAGATATATAAAATTCATAGAACCTGACTAATTTGCACATTACTGGGACTAGATTTAAACAAGTAAAGCAAATATGTTTATGATTATAGGTAATTTCACAATGAGAGTTTTCTGGACCTTTTGAGGCTAAAGACTTCTAGAAAAATTAATGATAACGAAATAGAAAACCTTCGGATTTCTTTAGAAAAAACTACTCTGTCAAAATTTAAGTAACTCTTAAGACCACCTTACATTGATTTTGCCTCAATAAATAATTCCAATTTAATCTCTGCCATCAAAAATTTTGTATAGCATATATAGTAAAGATACAGTTCTGGATAGCAATATTATTACTCTAAAGAGTGAATAATTTATTTGGAATTTATTAAAGTTTTTTATCTAACCAGTAAGAGGCATCTATCTACACATACAATAATGCCTATTTGTGGAACGAAATTTAGCAAATACATGTAATCTTAATTGATTCCATTTAATTTGTCCAATGCTAGAAGTTATTTCATGCATGGCTCAATATTCATTCATCAATATTTAAGCTTGCTAGCATCAGCTCTGGTCAGAAGTTATCAACAATTTTAATAGATTTCAATCATTTGAAAATAAAGCCAAAAATATTGTATAAATTGCAAAAGAAACTGAGGGGGAAGTATTTTCATATGTGGAAGAAGGGGCAGTCAAAGAACTAATGGAGAATGACAACTGAGAAATGGTTAGGTTAGGTTATTCAATTATGGCAAAGCACACAAGGGCTATCTGCCTAAAGGGAGGGATGCCTTCGTGGAGGACTTTCTAAGGGAAACTGGCTTGTATACACGTTACACATGGGGAAAACCACGAAAACGCCCATGCAGCCAGCCCGTTCGCGGGATTCGAACCTCAGACTGAACTACCAGTGTTCAGCGTCTTTACCGCTCGGCCGCTGGTGGGCCCCAACTGAGAAATGATGAATGAAAAACTGAATTATGAAAAACACCAGTGAACAATGAAAGCAATGATAAAAGAGAGAGAGAGCACTTTCAACTAACAAGAAGTTAAACAAATTAATAAAAAAATAAATAAAAAATCAGATTTCAGATTTTAAATTACGTTCAAATGGGCATTTTTTAAACATTTTGTATGTTACTTTTATTTACTGAATATCATGTTCTTCGCATTTAAACCATAAAATTCAGTTAAAGAACAATATTGCAAAATAATTTTAAACTGAGCATAACTTTAGAATTTCCTACACACAGTCTCACGCGCTGCAGACAAAAATGCTTTTTTCTGTACAACATTGAAACTGCTCGCTTTGAAATCCTTGAGTTTGTTAATCAAAAATTCATTAAAGTTTTACAAAATATGAAATCATTAATAAAACACATTCCAAATTTCAAATTTGGGCTTCCAGATGCCTATATTCGCAGCAGGATTAAGGCATTCAAAATTCGATCGCTTTACGTACCGTCATTTTATCACAATGCGAGAAACATACATACATTTATGCACATTCTTCATTATTTAATTTCTTTAAATATAATACAGGGTTGCAATATTTTGTTTCAACAGTTTGAAAAGTGATACAGACTTTTAATGTTTCCGACGCAAAACGAAAACAATAGTCCTTCAGGGTCAAAGTCCCTTTGAACTAAAAGAAAAAAAAATAATAATAATACAGAAACTGTCCGATTTTCAATGGAGATTCACACAAATGAAGACAAAAGATACTTTATGACAGGTACTGAAAAACTTTCCACTTTTTACCATAAAACACACGAGTTGAGTCAGTCACTATCCTATGCAAAAATCGCTACCTTTTTTAAAAAAAATATTTGTATTATGTACTTATTAAGCAGTAATAAAAATCCTCTCAATCAACACTTGCTTTGCTTTTCCTTTTAACTACAACAGTATTTACATTTGTTTAAATTATACATACTTTTTAATCTGAATTATACTTAACGCATTTTTTTCCATAGAACGTTAATTTTGCACAAATGTGATGCGCAATTCATGTAATGTATTAATGACCTAACTTCCATGTTTCCTGTACTGAAGTAAAACTGGCTCTATTAATTTTGTACTACTACAGAAGACAAAGTTTTCAGTTTATTGCAAATTAGTAAATTTTAATGAAATAATGGATTAAGACATGAATTTTAAAATTCGAACTGCATGTACTTATGCAAAATTATTTTAAAAAACTTCTGAAAAGAAAGCCATAAGAAAATTATACAAATTATGCAGATAGCCTTGCAAAATAAACTGAAGATAAAGTGCTTTTACATCATAGCGAACCAGAAAATACTTTTCAACATTTTTAGGGCACTGAGAATTGAAGATCATGTGAATTTACACAATCAGGAAAAGGCAGTTAATTTTCAAAGCAGAAATGGCTGATAAATTTAAAATTACTGTCTTGACTGAACTTTCACATTTGTGTAATTTGTACAAACTTAAGGAATTTATAAGGAAACAGCAGAACACATACTAGCATTTTCCTAGAAATAATGGTGCACTAAGTCTTCTTATTTCAACTTTATAATTTAATATGAGATTTTGTAAATAAGTATTAGAAAGGAGAGACAGTATTCTGCCACTCTTGCTATGATTATTCAAAAAGGCTAACAATCACACTATGTTGAAAAGTACTCCATTATTATTGAAAATTTAAGTCTTCAAAGACAATGTGAATCTAGTACAGCCCAACTAAATATGGCATCAAAATTCTGAGATTATCAAATTCAGCTGAAAATGGCAGTTTTCCATATATTTTAGCATTAAACGTTAACGTTTGCATAACAAAAATTTTTCAATAATAATGCACATGATAAAATTAGAAAAAAACTGATAAAACACTTTATAAATTTGGTACAAACATAAAAAAATATAACTGACATACTAGTTATTCAAATGATTTTTTCAACTAGAATTACTATACTTGCAATACTTAATGGAATTTTAAAAAGATTAAAACTGGTATCAACTATAGCCAAAGAGAGAAAAAAAGGCCATTTTGCCTTTATCAATAGATAAAGATGATTCTACAAATGAAAATACATTTTTCAAAAAGGCACCTAAAATAACAATATTTGGTGCTTCCTTATTATAGTGGCCCCAAGACAGAATCGCTTATCAACCCAGATATCTTGCCACATGTTCTTATACCTCGCTATATGCTACATCTTGATTGGTTTGCGATTAAATTCTGGAGGCTGCTATAACAAGAAAGTACTCAATATTTAAATTATTTAAGAATTTATCTGTGTCCTTGGCACACAGCCATACAAAACAATGTTCTAGAATGAGTAATCTACAAGGAGACCAAAAATTATTTGTCAAGAAAACAAGAAACGTCCACAATGCTGCAAACAACTTCTGTCAGAAGAACAAACGCAATAACTTGTTTAACTACACTTAGCTACAATAATCTATTTTGCCTCTGTAACGAATTTAATTGCAGACACCAAAGCCACAACTTGTGTGCAAAATGAGCTTATAAAATAAACTGAAAAATAGCTCATTTTGTATGTTAGCAAAATATTCGATTCCATATCAAATAAATCTTTAAAAAAAAAATATCTTCTTAACCCTTCCCAACATATGGGTATACTAAAATTAATACGGAAAGTTACATTAGTCTTACATACATTATAGAACTTTTACATCCATATAAAATATTTTAAAATATGCTGATAAGCAAGTTTTACAGTTTCGTTCATGATATTGCATTTAAAATTGGATTTAAAAGAAAGAGGTCTCATTTTAAAATTGGAAGTTGCCTCACAACTCTTGTGCTTCCTCCAGGGTTGAAACAAATAGACGGATAGGTGATAATACCGTTTTTCACCATTTCTTTTTTCATTTCTATTGGCACGTTACAAGACAACTGAACATAAATAAAATACAAAACGGTAAAAGTTTACAATTGGGTGCCCCTTGTTTTTTGGCGATTCTTTTTTGACAAGAAGATCTGCACAATTTCAAGATGGCCGCTACACAAAACCAAAATAAGAAGTCAAAGAATTTCACAAACTCCGTGTAGATGTACACATCGACCTATTTTCAGTTAAAAAAAAATCAGAGAATTGCACAAACTAGTCATTGCACATTGCACTGACTTTGTGCACATCGATTTATTTCACTTAAAAAAATCAAGAAGCTAAAACCAAGTTAAAACTCTCATGGTAACGAGAAATGGGGTTTCATCGCCAAAACTGAACAAAATTTTTTGCCAATCAAAAAGGCACTCAATTCTACACTAGAGCCTACAAAACAAAGACATGAAATCTGACATTAGTTTATATGTAAATTCAGGGCGTTCTTTTTGTAGCGCTCCTAAATCGAACACAATGCTGGAAAAGAGCATTAAGAGTTTGGATCATTTAATTTGTGTAAATTTTTTACAGTGTTTTTTACTGATCTTCGGTTTCTTATTAAATATTTAGCAATATGATCAGCATCTTGTTTCCTCAAGATACAAACACAAATACTTAAGCTAGTTTAACGATTTAACACTGTACCAGACTGAGTAAAATATTTATAGTCTAAAACAACAGAAAATAAGTTTACAATTGGGTGCCCTTTGTTTTTTGGCGATTCTATTTTGATACCAAGATCGGCGCCAATATGACACAATTTCAAGATGGCCGCTACACAAAACCAAAACAAGAAGTCAAAGAATTTCACAAACTCCGTGTCCATGTACACATCGACCTATTTTCACTTAAAAAAAACATCAGAGAATTGCACAAGCTAGTCATTGCACATTTTGACTTTGTCCATGTGCACATCGATTTATTTTCAATTAAATACATCAAGAAGCTAAAACCATATTAAAACTCTCATGGTAAACAGAAATGGGGTTTCATCGCCAAAACTGAACAAAATTTTTCGCCAAAAAACAAGGGGCACCCAATTCTACACTAGAGCGGAAAATTGAATAATAGTAAAAAAAAAATACAGTTGGTTCTTACGCACAAGAGTAATTACTTACAGAATTGTTGTTCATTTTTGCAAAATCAAGTTGCCAAATATTTTATCACAGTATCGTTAAAACAAATACAAATGCTTTGCAAAATAAAAAGATCTCCCGATAATATAGAGCGGCAACTGCGGTACTGTGGTTCACTGTTGCCAGAAGGTGCGATCTTCTGCATGCTTTTGACAAACCCCTGGAACTAAATTTTTGCGATTTTGAGTACGATTTTGAGAAATGTTTGCTGCTCTGTTATTTGCTCTTGTGCTACTTTTTGTAATTTTAAAATTTTTTAATAGGTTGTAAAACGCTTATATGTTAAACTAACACATCTACTAAAATAAGTTTATAATAAATAAATTAAAGAAAAGTTGTTTAGGTTTTTAATAGAAGTTGGCATCTGGCAATATTGAGATCGTAAGGAGGGAGGTTTACAGAATTATGCAACGACAAACGCAGACGGTTTACGGAAGTTAGCGGGTCTCACG
>KK121944.1:17513-69296 GCA_000611955.2 Stegodyphus mimosarum
ATTATTATATGATTTATTACAAAGTATAATTAAAAAAGGATGCTTTCGAACAGAATATTTAAAAACATGGCTAAATAACAATAATTCAATGCATCTTTATCAAAAAATTCTTCTCGTAAAAAGGAAAGTTTAGATAATATTTCAAAATGGTTTTAATCAAACAATAAGATTTAATAAACAAAAATTTTCACAAAGGAATAAAAAAACTTGCTACTTCAACAAAATATTCCAAATACAGTTTTATCATGTCAATCAATAACTTTCAATTTTGCTGGGATCCCTAGGGAAAGTTTTCATAATCAACATACTCTTTGAAATCATCAGCACATTTTTACAGAGATAAAAAAACTTGGATATTAAGCGTAGTTAATAACAGTAAGCTGACCATAATCTGAAATTTTTAGCACTTTCAATGATGATTGACACTGTACCAAGATTTTCATCTAGAGAAAAATTAAACCATAAATTTAGTTTTAAACAACAAGACTTAAATTTTCATGTCAAAAAAGTTTTTTTAACGTTTTAGATGAATTATGTGCTTCTTATTTCTCAAGTTCACAAACAGCGTAAGAACTATTATATTCCAATACTGATGCTGACAGAACATTCTATGTTTGTATTGTAGTATTCTATTTTCTACAGAATGACTATAACGAATTTTATAGCAATACATATTACATAATATATGCAGAACTACACATTATGTTATAACAATGTTTTTACTAAGAATGTTCGGGAATCTCTTTTTAGACTTCTATTCAGCTACGTTCTATACAGTAGTAATAACCAAATGGGCTTCAGCCTGGCCTTCCTTCATGGAAAGTAGGCTTCAGCACTAACGCCACTCATTCCAACAAAATCATTAAAAAGTTACTGCGAATGCATTTTAACACCATTTTGTATCTTACATTTCATTAATACATAAATCAAAAAGGAAACAAATCAAAAATATACGTACCTCGTAATTATCGAATACACAACCGACTATCCGTTAACAGATTCAAACAGCCGCTATTAAACTTTCTAAAGATGGAATCACGGGAAGACCAGGCATGCGCTGAATGCTTCGGTTTGATTGGCTGCAAAGTATTCCTTAAAAATAGTGAAACGTTTACCTAGTTGGATCGTTTCACCAAATATCAGTGAAACGTAAAATCAAGTGAACCATGTTTTGGTACTATCTTTGATTTTGAACCATTAAATGGTGTAACGTTGGACTAAAATTTTTTACAGTGTAGCAACTTTTTCTTAAACAACATAAACCTTAAGACAACGCACCATAATCGTAGATGTTATGTTGCGTCGTAGACTCAAGTCTTTCACAGAGCAAAAAAAAGTAAAATACCGATTTCTATGAGTCTCAGATTTCCACTCAGCAAATCCAGTTAGTAACATCTATTAATATTTTGACTCCATAATTATTCACCGAACTCATAAATCTTACTAAATTAGCATTACTCAGTTTGATGGTTAATTCTAATGGATATTGCTAGCTATTGAGAGATGGAATGAAAACTTTTGTTCCGTGATGCATTGCCGACAATCTCTATACACTATTTATTTGAGATCATTAATATTAATATGATAATAAATTTGGGTGAGCTGCTTTAATTCATATTAATTCTCAATGTTATCAGCCACCAAACAAATTCACTATTTAGTAACGCAATTTGTTTACTGTTTGAGGAAGTTTCAAAAAAATATTCACTTCATAGCAAAGTACTTAGAATTTTCTTTGTATTTGTATAAATACAAAAAATATTGTTCCAAGCTTGAGAATAAAAAGCTGTGTGAAAATAGATTCCCCCCTTTTTTTCTGTCCTTAAAATGAGGTGAAACTTTTTAGTGTCCTTAAGGAGAAGCATTCTGTTTTCTTCTAAATAAGCAGGTTAATATTTAGATAGCTACAAATACATTTTTCAGAGCTCATAAGAAAATCCTTATTTTCTCTTTAGCTAATGGGAAACTGTTTTCGTTTTTTTGCTTACAATTTCAAAGAAATATTTCTTACTTCATTCCCACGTCAAGAGAAAGTTCTTTATTTTTGTCACAAAAATAATTATTGTCTCCAGAGATGTGTAATCGCAGTTTTGACGCTTTAGGGCTTGAATATAAATGCTATTTAGAGGAAGCACATTTTTATTGAATATTTTTTTTCCAGTTGCAGATTGTGAACAGTAACAGTTTGTAACAGAGTCCATTAAACTATACTAAGGCCAGAATTGGTGGTCTCTTTATTCTGGAGACACTCAATAAGTGGGCCACCATTGCCTCCTATGAAGGGACGGACAATTACACCCATGTCTTCTCCGGGATTCGAGCCCAGGCCCTTTGGTATCGTAGCCGGTTCCCCTGACCACTATACCGTCTGAGCGGTTTTTATATCGAATATAATTTTAATGTTTACAAATGCATTTTATAATTGAAAGTCTATTGTTTTTGTATGGATGTACTTTGGAGTTAATGTTGGACTTGTTATTGTGACTTATACCACTTTTCTGACAGTAACATCATAACAAGCCTACGAAGTTCGTCGTGGCAGAGAGTGCAAGATTGCGCCTGGCGTTGGCAAGATCCTTGAGCACCACGCAGGTGACAGTACGACTTTTCTAAATTCCGCTCCGAATTTTGATGGAGATTGCCCTGGGGGACAGGTCCTAGGGTCTCCTTTCCCCTACCGCGAACCTTCCTTTCGAAAGCACTTTCAGCTTGTCGCATATTTAGAGGGCTTCTTTGCCGTATAGACACTATACATTTACAAATATCCATACTTTCTCGGGGATTCGAACCCTGACCCTTCGGTACGGCAGTCAGCGTCGTTAACCACTATCCCGGTTGGGCGGCAATGTTGGACTTAGATAAGCATTTACAATTAGGGTTCTACGACTTCAATGGAAAACGCGAACTATACAAAGAGAAATAACTGAATAAATACGAGTATATAATCCGAATGGAAAGTATTGTTATTACCAATAGATGTTTGTCTCTAAATCTTCTCCTGAAAGAATGCCAGCCTAATCGCTCCTCGAGCCAAAAGAAGTTGGAAAACGTGGACCAAAAGCGGAATTAACGTATGTTTAGGATTTCCACAAACACCGAATATATGTGACTGACCAACACACATGCTTGTGTTTTCTGATCGATGCCGGCACAGATGCTTGTTTATTACCTGCTATTAAGAACAAAAAAACTTCAAAACGACTTAAAATTACATGCCGTCAACAGGATAGAAAATTTCCTATTATGGGATAAATGTTTTAACACTTGATCTCAGCCTTCGCCAAGCTTTTCGATGGACATTCATTGTTGAAAACGTCAATAAAAGTGCAATTGGTGCAGATTTTTTAGACAATTTCAAGTTATTAAGTAATTTAAACATCAAAATATTAATCGATGTTGTAACTACCTTACTGCTCAGCGTGACGTTACATTCAATTCCAAAATGAATTATGCAAGTTTAATACATAATGAATTAAGGTATCATAATCTATTAACCGAATATCCGAATATTACACGACCTAAACTTTTGGTAACAAATGTTAAGGACAATGTTAAACACGACATTTTAACCGAAGGCCAACCGGTGTATGCCAAACCAAGATAGCTAAACAATAAAAAACTACTGATAATAAAACAAGACTTTCAGTATACATTGGAAAATAATTTAATAAGACATTCTACATCTCGATGAGTTAGTCCTCTTCATCTAGTCTCGAAAAAGATAGAACTTTAGAAACCTCTGTGGAGACTACAGAAAACCTGATGCTATCATTATTCATGACAGACATTCCATTTCTAAAATTAAGGATTTTAACAGCAGTGTAGAAGGCAAACATGTATTTTCAAAACTCCTAATTAACGGAAAGATTAACAGAAATTCCTAATTAACAGATAATTACCAGAAAACTGCCATAATAACGCCATTTGGCCTATATGAATGTAACGTAATGAACGAAATTCACCAGCGACATTTCTACGATTTATGCATGATATATTTCAATATTTTTACTTCATTTTTTCGTATCTAGATAACATATTAATTGCGCCTTTCTCAGAAGAGGAACCCTGGCATCACGTAAAAGACAAATACGGTTTGGGAATCAAATTTTCTAAGCCGATGACTAGTGTTTATAAATTGGAAATCTAAGACATCTGATAACACCGAAAGAATCTCGCCCTCTACCTCAAAACGTCATAGCAAAATTGAACTACAAATTGCCAGAACTGTGAATCAGATTCTGCCTCTAACGTTTTGAAAATTTAAGGTCTGTGAAGTTATTTTCTGAATGCTGAATTTGTCAGTTTAGAAGAAAATACAATATTACTCTTTTACTCCTGAAGGCTTTTTAAGTGTTTTTATAATGTACATAATAAATACGATATAAAGCATATTTTATCAAACACTATTTTAATGTTTATAAATGCATTTAAGAAGTAAAAGACTATTCTTTTTGTATGAATGTACTTTAGAGTTAATGTTGGACTTAGATACGTATTCATGATTAGTGTCTACGACTTCAGTGAGCGTGGGAAATAATTGAATTGCAAAGGAATTGAACTGCATTTATTGCAGAGGGAAATAATTGAATAAATATTTCATTGCATTGAAATTCTATTATCAGAAAGTTGATTTTATCTTTTCAGCAGCTAGTTTACAATTGAATTTCAAAATTATTTATGCATATTTTAGTCTTTGTTTCTCATTTTGTTTATTTAACCATGTTATGTTAAACGTAGCCCAAATTAATATTCGAACTTCTCTCTCTCTAGCATGAAAAGACCAGTTTATTCTGTAATCATTTTATAAAAGCATTCAAAAAAAGATTTCTATGTCATCTAGAGAGATTACAGTAGTTCTTTCAGGGGTTTTACTCAGATCTCCAAATTCCATTTTTTAACTCCAGTTTTCAGTTTCATCAGTTTCATCCAGTTTAATTAAAGTTCATCACTTTCAAATTCTTTAAACTGCCACTTGGTCCTGGACAATGTGGTCACTAATTGCCTCATACGGTAATCTGCAGCTCGGCAGGAATAATTTTATCTTTATAGTACTTGTATGAGTTCCGTTTTCGTGAAACAGACATTACACGAACACATAAAATAATGAGTAAGTGGGATTTTTGAATGAAACATCGGCATTTCAGTCTCCTTTTGTACTTCTTCAAAGTGTCACCGTTCTTGACTTTACATATCCCAGCATATTCTATTATTCCTGAAATACCTGTGCTCCCATCATAGTGTAATAGTTTTAATTGACTTCATACATGTAAAATATAAAAAAGAAATAAAAATATTCAAATTAATTGGACAATATTGCCAACAACCGCCAAATTGATAAATTTTATTAAACACATCCCCGCTTCAGCGTTAGGCTTTGCACCATTTTTCGTCACTCTGCAGCATGTTATGTCACACTTTCCTGCAGTTACTCTGCACTGCGAGTTCACTGCCTAGGACTGAACTAAAGATTTTCCGGCTTATATATACACTCATGTCCATAAATTAAGGATAATGCAAAATCAGGCAAAGGAAGAGTTAGAAGCAAAACAAATTTGACTTATTTGTAAAGCTTATTTATTAAACAAAGGGTAAAAAGCAAAAAAAGATGTTATATGTTTGATATTATTTTTAAAAAAATTAGCGATTTTTTCTCCCTGGAGCAAATTACAAAAAACACCTATTTACAAAAAAACCAATATTACATGGTTGGTATGATTGTTAATACATTGTATGTCTCCCATACGATGCAATACAGTCCGTACAACGCCTAGGCATGCTGAGTATCAAATTATCGATCTGATCTTGGGGGATATTACACCACTCAAAAAGCAATGCTCTCCGAAGTTCCGGTAGACATGTAGGAGGAGGTTGACGGGCTGCAACTCGTCGGCCAAGCATGTCCCACACGTGCTCTACTGAATTCAAGTCCGGTGAGAATGCTGGCTAGTCCATACGGGTGATATCCTCCGATTGAAGGCATTCTCTTACGATGTTTGCACGGTGAGGACGGGCGTTGTCATCCATAAACACAAATTGTGCGTCCATGGCGCCCCGAAACAGATGTACATGTTGTTCCAGAATTACGTCCCGATAGATTTGGCTTGTCATGCTTCCAATTTGAACATGCAGGTCAGTTCTGGAACCCAGAATAATTCCACCCCAAACGAGCACTCCTGCACCACCGTAATGGTGTCGTTCAATGATGTTTTCTTGGTGGTAACGGGTACCTGGAACTCTCCATATGAACGTCCGGCGACAATCAGACCTGGACTCGTCCGAAAACATCACACAAGCCCACTATTGCGGTGTCCACAATGCATGCTCTCCACTCCAGGCTAACCGCAGGCGACAGTGAGTTGCAGTAAGTGGAACGCATCTGACAGGTCTACGAGCATATAGACCAATCTGCTCTAAGCGTCTGTACACGGTCTGCCTTGAAATGGTCGTACCAGTGGCTGAAGAGAGCTGACGAGACGGGTCTGAGGCTGTGCTCCGCCTGTTTCTTTTGGCAGTAACTGCCAAATACCAGTCCTCATTCGGCGTTGTAACTGTGGGGCGACCTGTGCTGTAACATCTACTCACATTACCATCATCTTGTAATTGTTGCCAAAGCCTGTAGATGACACTCTGGGCAATTCCAAGTTCATCTGATACTTCCAGTTGGGTACGCCCACGTTTTTACCCCATTTTTAAGATTTAAATTGCATCTCATTTTAACTGTTGCCCTGCAATGTAAAAACGTGTGCTATGAAGAAGCACTTGAATCCCTCCTAAGATAAATATTTAGTGTAAGAAATATGAAGTAAAACCGTATACAATCCCCTGAAATGATAATATAGTTTGACATCGAAATTCCATGCCTTCAGCTAGATGATCTATTTAAAATCAGAGTGAGTAATATTTATATCTAGAAGATGAGATGCTTCTTGCTTTAGTGAAGTTTCAGAGCTGGACGCTGGAGGGCAGCAGTAATATGTTTTATGGTTACGGGTCTATGTTATAAAGGACTGAGATCTAGAGTGACGGCCTGCCATACAATTAGATGTTTAAAGCTTTCGCTTTTGAATCAAGTATTATTACTGGGTACGTTAAGTTAAAATCTGTACTAAAAGTGATTCTAGAGTAAATCTAAAAAAAATCTAGAGTAAGGTGATTCTAGAGTAAATTTAAAAATTCTAGAGTAAATTTCAGTTCATCTGAGAAAAAAAATGTGTATCAGACCTTTTTTATTTCGTTACCATTATAACTAGGTATAACTAGGCTTATTCTGTTACTCACGCTATCAAGACTATTTACTGCAAAGGAAAATGTGCGGCTAAAATGCAAAATTAAAGCGTATATATGATACTGCTGACGAATTTTGTTTTTTTAAAATGGTATGGGTAACGCAGTATAAGCATCTGGAAACTCAAATGTCCATGCTTTGCAATTGTAAATTGATGCTACATGTTTAGCGCCATCGTGGATAATAATATAAGCTTGGAGACCTGCCTCTTATTTGTAATGTAAAAAAATGAAATTTTAAATTTAATATAGCTTTCACCGTTTCTCTCTTCAGTATATATTAATATGCAAAACATTTCATTCCAGACTTCAAACCTGTAGCTGCATAATTCATAGTTAGTTCATTCACAATAAAATTCATTCAACCTTGTAGCTACGCCAACAGGGGCTGAGCTAGAAAGTATTATAGAGTATAGGCATTTCGACCTGGGTTCAAACTCTGACGAATGGACTGGCTACCTGGGAGTTTTTGTGGTTTTCCCTTATGCAGCTTGAATATGAGACAGTTTCCTTTAAATTCCACCACGAAGGCATTCTTTCCCTTAGGAAGATAGCCCTCGCGTGCTTTCCCATAACGCAAATAATCAGAATGCTTGTCAAACCTATAAATATATTTCTAATTAAATTTGGTTTCATTTTGTCTCTCCTCAGACAAACATGACTGTTCTCTAATAAGTAGGTGGGAAAATTTCAAATGCAAACATAATATTAGCATTGACTTATTTACCCTAGACAGACGTGAAATGAAATATTCACTTGTAGAGATTATTTACATACTTCAGATTTAACGTCTGTAAAACCAGTTTCCTAATCTGAAAAGAATTTTAAATTCATTAAGTTACGCAATGTATAAGACCGAAGAGTACCTTGAGTTAAATTATAAAATTATTAGAATCGAAGAATACTTTGAGCTGTCTGCAGTTAAATCTTTAATTGGAACCCTTTATTTATTTTACAGTAGTTTGATTTTTCTGTAGTTGTATCTTCAATGTATAGTTTTCGCATGTTTGTCTGTAGGACAGCTGATTTAAATTACTGTACTTGTTTTACTCTTTCATGACTCAAGTGGCTGAATGCATTAACTATATTAACAGACCTTTTTCTTCCCACTGTGTTTTAGAGATATTTACGTATTTATGCATTATCTTTCTGCAAAATAGAAGCACTAATGCATAAGCTTTTACTATTTTCATATTTCCTTTCGAGATTTCCATATCGTGTTTAAAAGTTCGTGGAGACTGTAAAATATACAAGAAGCTTAGTAATTTTCTTTTTGATAGGTTGAAAAAGACCATTTCGAGAATAATTACTGGGAATTCATATACAAAGGACTCAGAAGAATACGTTATTGTAAAACTAATATTTCATTATAACTAAATATAATTATCTATTAATTTTTCAGAAATGAGTAGCGTTTGAGTATGTAACATTAAAAGCTAGACTTGAATGAGCTGTAGTATAGTAGTCTTTCATCTTAAAATCTTAAAATGTTTTAATGAAACTGTATTCTAACTTTTCATTTTATTGTGTATGCCAGATGTGTACTTATACATATATTACCGGCAATAGATTATGCGGCTATTCTAGGCAATACCAGCATTGTATACGATACCCGAGTTTCGCTTAATATCAGTAACACATATTCTTTTTATTTACTGTGAAAACTTTTTTCTATAAATGTTAAAAACGTAATACATTTCTAAAAGGATTTAATGAAGTATTAGTATGATACTACTGGCAGAAATTTTATAACGATTACAATATCGCATGGAAAGACACTCCCAAGTTAGAAATAAAATTAGCGAAACATTTACGCTTCGACTGACTTTTGTGTTAAAGAAACAGAATCAAACCTGTTACTTGATTATAGCAAAGCACGAGAGGACTGGCTGCCTAAGAAAATGAATGCCTTTTCGAGGTGAACTTGCTAAGGGAATCTGGCTGATAGCCCCGCTACACATGAGGAAAACCACGAAAATGTCTATGCAGTCAGCCTCTTAACTGGGATTTGATCTTAGGTCGACTTACCGGTGTTTAACTACTTTATCTCTCGGGAACTTCTGATCTTTATATGTCTGCATATTTAAACCATTGCGTGGGATTTTTGGTTGCTGCTTTGGCTTATTCCAGGTATATAACTTGGATGCGGATTGTATTTTTCTTTTGTTTCAAACTCAGTTCTATCCCGTATTATGACTGTCTTAAGGAACTGTTTGGTTTTCTTAAAATATCGGAATTCTATATTACAACATGCTTTTAGCCTTCGACAAGTCAGCAGTTTAACCAACAATTCTTGGCGACAAGAAATTCCGTCTAACCTCAGAATAATGATTTTTCATAACTGTAGAATATTTCAGCAGCAACGAATGAAATCAAGTTAATAAATATTTTTAAAACATTTCTGTCAACAATATTCCTTAGAAAAACTGTTTCATATAAAATAAATTAGTTCAATGGAAACAAGCTGATTTTTATAATTTCAGAACTGTCAGAGACAAGGTTGATTTTGATTACTTGCACTGTCGCCAGATGAAAGAAATTCAATGATTGCGCTGCTAATATAATAGAAAATAGGAAACAAAATTAAAAACCATTCATCCATTCCGCAATAAAAGGAACAAAAAACAAAGTAATGTAAAATGTAAATGGTCTAGGAATTTCGTAAGGATCTGTACTTTGTTTCATTTCTTAGCATTTTGTTGAATTTATATCACTTATATAGATCTGAGATCCGAAGTAATGAATTTTCTAATGAAAGAGGATGCAATATTTCACAGATGTAAATATTAGTTCTGTGCGTTATTATTACATTTATTTTTTATATGAATAATAAAGAATCAGTTTTTTTTGTTTTGTATATGTAAGAGAGTGCGAAGTTTAGAAACTCAGATTAACATAGATTCTATATAAAGCATAGTCGCTTTTATCTTTAATGTAACATTTAAGAGAGTTTAGTGTTTTAATCTTTTCTAGTTGTATATTATCTTCCACTGTCTTCGAAAATTACATTTACTGTCTAGAAACTAAAATTAATTTAGTTTTGCATTAATTTGTTGTACTAAATTTAAAACTAAAAAACAAAAATAATTTGTAGTTACAGTTCGAAAATATGAAATGATAGATTAATAAAAAAGACATAAAAAATTCAGATAGTTTGCTGTCCGTCAATGAAACTGAATTAAGCACAGCCTCAAGCCTGTAAGCAACTCATCCTGTTTATAATACACTGGTGTGCAAAAATTAAGGACGAAGTCGAAAAATTAGCATATCAGCTGAACGAAGAGGCAGAGCGGACAGAAAGACCAATCAGGAGATTAAGTAAGGTGATGTACGGTAGCACATGCGCAGATATTCAGGTAGACGTAATGGGGGAGTGTCTGAGTAGTATAAAGCATGTTTTCGGTGTAGGATCAGTATTTCTGGCAAAGAGATTGCACTCCGTATACAGTTAAAATCACACCGAGTTGCTGCCTCAGCGAGAAATGGCGAATAATCAATCTGTTAGACGACATCTGGATGCTTTTACCTGAGGTCGAATCATTGGGAAGTTGGAGGAAGGCCGCAGTGTGACAAGTGTGGCTGCAGAGTTCGGAATTGCTCACAGCATCGTTACTTTGGAGACAATTTCAAACTACAGGAACAGCTATCCGGGGGTTTAGTAGTGGTCGTCCACGAGGAACCACACCCGCAGATGACCGGTATATTGCCTTACAGGCCAGAAGAAACAGGCGGCACACAGCGGGAGAAATCGCTAGACACACGACACATACGACGACCGATATCGCGTTTTACCGTGGCCAGAAGACTGCACGGTGGTGGTCTGTTTGCACGACGCCCTGTACGGTGTGTACCTCTAACGCCTGCCCATCGGAGAAGGCGTTCTTTGTGGTGCCGGGAACACCGGAATTGGAGAGACAATGAATAGGGACGAGTACTCTTTACAGATGAGAGCCGATTTAGTGTGAGTTGCGATTCTAGACACATACACATCTGGACAGAGCGGAGAACACGCAATAACCCCTTCAACATCATCAAAAGTGACTATTTCGGAAGTCGCGGAGTTCTCGTTCGAGCAGACGTAATGCTTGGTAGCCGAATCGACCTTCATATCTCTCAAGGAGGTTCGTCACCTGGGACTGGTATTGTAACGAGGTTCTTCTTCCTTACATGCGTCTTTTCACAAGGGCTATGGGTCCTCAGTTCCTCTTCATGGACGACAACGCTCCACCTCATCGCACAGTTACTGTCGAAGAGCTGTTGGAGAGTGAAAATATTGAACACATGGATTGGTCGACAAGGTCTATGGATCTAAATCCCGTCAAGCATGTACGGAACTTACTAGGGAGATCCGTGGCAGCACGTCACTTATCGCCAGTAATGATTCCGAAACTGCGATTGGTGCTACAAGAGGAACGAGCAGCAGTGTCTCAACAGCTCATTAACAACCACATATCCAACATGCAGAGATGATGTGAAACCTGCCTAGCAGTCAGTGGAAATCATATCCCCTATTAAAGACAGGATGTTTCTTGCTGGACACCCATCACAGGGATGTTTCGGCCTTCAGTCGCATTGCGCTCCATGCTACTTTTTCAATAAAGCTTCTTTTTATCCCTCTGATTTCTCTTTTAGTAAGTGTTGCTTACATTACTCATGTCCTTACGTATTGGGGATCTTACGGTATTAAATGTGTTGATTTGGAAAGCTTTTGTACAAAGTTATATTGAAAAAACCGTCTCGCTCTTAATTTGTGCGCACCAGTGTACACTACTGGCCACCCAAATTGCAACACCAAGAAAGACAAGAGATATCACAACAAAATTTATTTAGTAGATAACATGTTGACCAAATATCAAATGATTAAATTTATAGACTTCTGTGAAGTGTGTTTCCTTCCAGAATCAGTAGCCAGAGTAGCCGCCATTGTTGCAGATCACCGCTACCACACGCCTCGGCATTGATTAAAAGAGACTTGTGTATGTGTTCTTTGGGTACAGCAGACCAGGCAGCTTCCACACGTTGCCAAAGTTGATCTGGTGTGGCAGCTTGGCATGTAATTTGGGTCAATCGTTCAGCAACCATGGACCACATGTTTTCTATCGGCGAAAGATCCGGAGAGCGAGCCGGCCAGGGAAGCAATTCGATCTGGCAATTGACGAAGAACCCTTGGACAATGGGCGCTACGTGTGGTCGCGCATTATCCTGTTGAAATATGGCTGTGGGCAAGCTCTGAAGGTAAAGAAGGTCGACTGGCTCCAACACCTCGGAGATGTAGCGCTGGCTGTTTAAAGTACCGGCAATGCGTACTAGAGGAGTGCGAGAGTGATATCCAATACCGCCCCATACCATAATACCTGGTGCAGGACCAGCGTGGCGGTGCATAACGCAGCTGTTCAGCATCCTCTCTCTACGGTGTCTCCAGACTCGAATCCGACCATCGTGGTGTTGCAGACAGAAGCGTGGCTCGAAGACAAATACTGTATATTCTGCCGTCCACATCCTTCTTTCATCGCACCATTGGCGGCGGAGACGTCTGTGGTTCTGCGTCAAGGGTAGACGAAGCAATGGACGTCTTGCGGACAGACCACTCTGCTGTAAACGGCGTCGAATGGTACGCGCAGACACTGGATGATGCGTTACAGTGTTTGGTTTCGTCCAATACGACTACCGATTTCTCTGAAAGATAATCCACACTGTCGGTAGGCTACTATCCTTCCTCTGTAGAGCTCGTATATTTGATCAAACGATGATCGCTGTTTACTACGAGGCATAATTTATCGTTTTTTTTTTAAAAAACCGCAAGAAAAGCACAATTGCCGAACTTATAATCGTCGAAAACTCCAAGCCTTAAATAGCACTTTGAAGTGGCGACACAGGCGCGCGTGATGTGCGTCTGCGGTGAAATTCTAATTATTTGCATATCTCGCCTCCTCTAATGCATGTTGTAAATTTCCTGTTATTTGTATGCTTCCTTCAGGGTGTTGCATTTACGGTGGCCAACAGTGTAATTAGCTTTGGGAAGCATCGTTTCCGAGATACGTTTGAAAGCCTTTTCTGTTATTTTATAACACATTGTTATTCTAGATATTATGTACAATAATTATTTGATTACATATATATTCATTCTTAAACAGTTTCTCAATTCTCTCATACAACAGATAATAAATTCAAAATTATTGAGCACATTTCATGTTTGAATTGCGTGCATAAATAAAGTTCATGTGGAAGTTATTTGATATTTAAAATTTCATTGCGTACAACTGTTTAAATTGTCTTTCCAAAAAAGCAACAAACATACATTTTGTTCTCTTTTTTTCCCCTAACATGAAATGAGCTCAATACTTTTGAACCACCCTGTACTTTTGCCAAGCAATTCTTGAACTTCACTTCCACCAGTGTCAAATAGAGATATGCGACATTTTGAACATTCATTCATATTTTCCACCATCTCTCAGGGAACATCTCCAGAGTTTGAGATAAAAACCCGCAGATGATTACAGGTCTGAAGAAGTCTTAAAAGTTACCAATATAGTTGTATTATTGCTTCTGCGTGTCCTTTCAAAAGATTTTTTTCTGGGATGCTCCGCCCTCTTGTAAGCAATACGTTTCTCATGTTTATTCTACTACACTTTCTGCATAATGCTTCTGAAAAGTGGAATCTTTATAACAATTCCTTCCTTCCCGTTGCTGTTGTTTTTTATGTGGTTTTCACTTTGATTCGAATCAAGCATTGTAAAACATCTGATAACTTACTTCCACTTTTTCCTATTTTTTAAATAATTTAAAAATAAAATATTTTAGCTTTTCAAGGTAATAAGATCTACCGATGCAAGGATAATATCGCCCGTATACCTAACTCATGCTTTGACCAATTACGAAGTGAGATTTCGTTCGGTTCTTGTAGCCCTACGTTTTGCTTATTATGTTCCTAGTATTAGTTTTAGTAAGATTGTTTGAATAGCCAAAGTAAAAGTTAAGAGAAACTGGTTATGGATTGGCTATCGACAGGAATCATAATTGTACATCATTCATTCATTTGATTTGATCTTCTCAAATTCATCAACAGATAAACTGCCAAATTCTTCTATAATTTATTCAAACTATTTAAAGTAATATAGAAATCTTAGAATTAAAAATAAAAAAAAGTAAAATTATACACATGAGCTTTGCTATTAAGAATGAAAGAAAATAAATGAATGTTAAAAAAGATTTTTAAAAAATTGTGGAGATGGAAAATATGTTAATAAAATTGATCACCAAAGCAGCATTCTCTGTCATTCGAAACATGAAAGAGTTAGGAAAAAACAACCATATAATCATTAGTTCTACAAATAAGCATGTGACAAATTTAGATTCAAGACAAAATTGTAGAAAAGTTTGTAAAGACATTAGGTATTTTTTCAAAACAGGAGATGTGAAAAATGAGCAATGCCCTCGCCGGAACTCGAACCACGCACCTTTCGAATACGGCGGGAGAAGAATTTCGAGAAGGCGGGAGAAATACCTTGTAAGTTTACTAATATAAGTTGAGTTCTCAGTGAAATCACTATCAACCTGAGACTGGATTTTGCTTATTTTTTAATTTTACCTAGTAGTTTAATTTTCTAAATAAAATGCCTAGATTAATTTTCTTTAAGTAATACATGATCACATGACACATTTTGGGTTAAATTTAGGGACAGAATGAAATAAAAATAATTAATAATTATAGTCATCATAACCTCATAATTGATATGCGAATAGTTGCTAATAGTTACTAACAACAAAGCTACCGAAATAAACATTCAAGAATTATAAATAAGATATTTAATACTAAATTTCGGCTTAAATCAGTTCCCTTATGTCCCAAAATAGCATAATTTTCCACTATCGGTTCTAAATATGTTTTAATTCTAAAAAATAAATAGTTCTTTGTCGATTCCTCATCGATTTCAGGCATCATAATTGCGATATATTTTGTTTGTTATTTTCAGATTTTATTTGAGATTCAAAGCGAGAACCTCTTCAGCAGCAAATTGGCACTATTATCATGACGCTGTCGAAGCCTGTAATCAGATCTCTCTCAATTCCTGTAAGTAATATTCAGGCAAAGAGAGTTCACGATTGTTTCAACCAAAACCAGATACGAATTCAACCTCATTCTTTTTGTGACGAGAGTGTCCCAGCGATGTGGAATTCATATATGGATACTTCAGCATAATCTTCGAAGGGTTTTCCGTTCCTCTGCGGATATAAGACCTGAATTTCGATTGGGACTCGAGCCTAGGAGCTTCTCTGCACGAACTTGTATGCTATCTCAAGCGGTAGCGCCTTCTATAATTTTGACTTAAGTGTATTTTAACGGACTGCGCCTTTTCCATAGTCAGTTCATTGCTAAGCTGGCAGTTAATAAGAAGATTGTTTGAACAAATGAAGATTATAATTCCTGTACAAACGGTAAAATATTTTACGAAAGAGCAAAAACAAAACTTGAATATTTACCGTTGTAGATATATGAGCCAACTTGATACTTTCAGCTAGAAAATCGTCATCTGCAGTAAATAAAGAACGCGATAGAATGACACATTTCAAAAGCTTTTTTATTGACGTTATTTACTTTAAAACAAGAATATTATTGAGAAATAACACATTTAAATGAACGAGAAATATGTCAACATAAAATTTAAAGCAAGCAATAAAAAGTAGCCTTAGTTTAAATTTTGAATTAAAAAAATTGGGAAAAAATGTTTTAACTTCTGAAGAACAGACACCCATGTCTATTTGCTCTCAAAATCCATAGAGTTTTATTCAACATGTAAGCCAAACTAGGATTCTCTACACATTTAATTTAACGGTGGCCATAAGACACTGTCGGCTCATGTCAATGTGTAGAAAATTGACTTCGCGTTTTGTCCTATGGCTCTAAAAATCCTAAACCTTTAATGGTTTCGGAATTAGATGAGAAGAATTGTGTAAAATTTGACTACATCATGGATATCCGTGCTTACGAATTATACCAAAACCGAATTAAATCTCCAAAAAGGAATAAATGTGAAAAAACCTTAAAAAACTATGTATGCAATTTCAAGATGAGTTATGAATGTACGAATGGATAAACCTAAGCACCGAAAAAGGAACTCTTACTGCAGTTGCTGCTTTTGCTTATCCCTAAAACATTCAAAATATTTGCTAATAGCTCATCAAGAGAGATAAATGGGATCAAGAGGTGTTACCATAATTGATAAATGTTTCTATTAACGCTTTATCTTTAGGATGTATACCATGGAAATAACAGAAGAAACCTCTTTCATAAAGCATATCAAAGTTAAAGAAAGCATTTGTTTTACCGCATAAAATGATTCTCTGATGCGAAACAAATTGTTTACATATTTACAAGGAGCAGAAGAATAAAGCTCATGCATAATAAAAATTACTACACAACCTATAGTAATATTTTCTTTCAAAATCTAATTTTCACAAAAACAACACAATGACTAAATAACAATTTAGAGTAGCATGTATAATAATGGGAGCATACCTTTAACTACAGATTTCAAAAACAGAATCTTTTTAATTTATAATTAATGCATGAAATGATTACGATGACATATTTTAAGACTTCGCATGTTATCATTCTAGAATGCCCATATTTCAAAGGACCTGAAGTTCCCCCGCCACCTATTAACCCAACACCTTCATTAATCAAGTGGCCATTAATGAAAAATGTTTCATTTTCGTCTTAATTACGTACAGAAAATAAAACTTTCTCTCATCAGTTTAGAATATTGATTATTTAGTAATTGATGTGGAAAGATTTTGAGAGTTAAATGTTGAAAAAAGTGTAATCAGTGGTTTTCGGTTTACTTCATTAGTTCAATTTCTATCATTCCTTTCGTTATTAGAAGGTAAATATAAAATTCACCTTTAGGTTAAAATTAATTAAAATACTCAATTAGCCAAATGCAGCCATAATTACACTTAACTGCATTAAATTAAAATATTGATTTGCCCAACACCATATACATACCTGCTTTCATACCGAAGTTACTTCAACTGAAATTATCTGAGAATAATTACACTTATGACCAATAGTATAGTATGCAGAAACTAGTGTACACATTAGTAGGTGCATCATAATTAAGTCAACTGTGGCAATCATTTAAAGTTTGATTCAGTTTACTTAATTATGGCAAAGCACTCGAGGGCTATCTTCTTAAGAGGAGGGAAGTATTTATGGAGGACTTTGTAAAGGAAGCTAATTTGTATACACTTTACACATGTCGAAAGCCACGATAACTCCCATACAGCCAGCCCGATTAACGGGATTCGAACCCCGTACCGAACTACCAATGTTCAGCGACTTTACCGCTCGGCCGCTGGTGGTTCTTAACATCTAAGGGGAATCTGTACAAACTCTTAAAACTTTAAAATAGGAGCCACTGAAGCACAAACTGATGACAAGGATAACCTTTGTAAAATTTTTCATCTCTCACTTGCTGATATGACTTGGTTAGCTGAGATCAGTGGTTTAAAAGAATGTCCATTCATTCGATCTTTCACTGTATCTTTCCCACTCTTGTGGTCGGCCTAACTCATCAAGTCACACATCAAAAGGTCTCAAGATCGAGGAACTCTTGAAATGAAGATTTTACAAACTAAGAAATTTTATGCATTACGAACGTTTTGTTCAATTTAATTTCATAACAATAGTTTTCTCCAAAACACTGTGGACCTAACGCTGAATGAGAGAAATACGTCAAAACAAAAAAATCAGTTTTTATTTTAACAATGCATGTATGTAATTAACTGTTGGACTCAAATATTTGTTCTCAAACTTAGCTTATTATTTGGAGAGGGATGCATATTCATTCTGATAGTATTTAAAAATTATTCTGAATACCGCAATTTTTATTTTTCAGTCAAAAAATATAAAAAACAATTAAATTATAAGAAAAATGGGAATGTTGTTTCGTCTACAGCTTATTTGTTAGTCAAGGGAAGGAAACACTTGTAATAGTTTGTACTAAAATACAAAGAGCATTTAATTAAGTTAGCGTTGTTAAAAACTTTATACAAATTTTCTAAGAGATATCTATTCCGTAAAATAGTAGAATATCCCTAAAAACAACGAGACGAAGAGATTAAAGCTTAACAAAAAAATTATTATTTTGCTTGCTGCTAGAAGTGAGAGAAATGCAAACAGAAACTACTTAAAATATGCTAATTTCTTGCAAAATGCAGGTTCTTGCCTACAACATTCAACGTATACCTTAAAATATAAGGTGTTTTTCTTTTCATGTGAGTTTCTCTTAGAAGAAAAAAATTTTCTAATGGAATTATTTTTAATGAAAATATTGTCAGCTCTTTAACTGTTGATTGAAGAATTAATAAAACTTATACAATATGAATTTCATTGCTAACCAAACAAAGCCTTAAAGCTTGTTCAGAATCTTGTAGTAGCTATGTTACCGTGAAAGACCGAAGTTTGAGAATGTTGACAATCATCGGAGAATATCGATATTTTCCAAATACATAGGTGAAAGACAGAAGAATATTTGGTTATATTCTTATACATTTGGACCATCCCCAGTTGCTGCTGCAATAAAATAAGATTGTATAACGTCACTGACATAATTAAGTAAGTTTATTATTGGAGTTATTTTCTTTTCTCATTCAGAATGTTTATTTATATGTGATGTTCTTTAAATTTTTCCTATTTTGACATACATAACAATATGTTTTAATAATGAAGTATTGTTACGAAATGCCGAGTTGCGATAAGAGAGCTTACTCAAAAAGCCGGTTTAGGGTTACCAGAAAGTGGCAACGAAAGGCAGGGTTGCCAGATTTGGCGCGAAGTCGCCCATTTTGAGATAAAAGGGACGATATGCCATAGACGGAGCGAGAGTATTCTAGAATGAATTCTTACCGTTTTCCCCGAGAATGTTCTCAGAGGCAGGTCAAAAGCTATATATACCCTGTCTGCAACGCGCAGTAAGGATAGTATGAGAGCATGTTGAGTTCACTAATAGTGTGCTGAGTTCAAAGTATAGCTCGAAAGCGAGCGATCGAGTCGGGAATTGTACTTTAGTGCTTTGTCGTGAAGCTGTCTTCACCGTTATGTTAGGCTGTGTTGCTGACCGTTATAAGGCTGTGTTGCTGACTATTTTAGGGTGTTTGTCGTAGTTTTTTGACTTTGGAATTGTCCTGTATAATACTGACCAATAAATTGTGTTTTAATTCTTTAACAAGTGTTGTTATCACTCACTCCAAATCTACGACCAAGTAGAACAGAATAATTGGTGTCGGAAGTGGGATTTGCGAGTGAATGCCAGCGACCCGCTTGCAGGAGAAAGCCATGGTGGAGGAAACGAAAGCTTTGATGGAATTGTTATCAGCTGTAAAAGCCAAACACGAAGAGATGAAAGCCGGACAGAAAGAGATGAGGTCTGATATCAAGGTTGGAGAAGAAAAGTTAGTGAGCGAAATAAAATCTAGGCAAGAAGAAATAAAAGCCGGACAAGAAAAGCTGCTAGAGAAACTCCGACAAATGGAAGTGGAGCAAGTGAAAATTAGAAGCGATATCGTGGCGTTTAGAGAGAAAACTGCAGGCAAAATAGAAAATGTGAAAATGACAGTAGCAGTATCTGAAGAATCACGATGAAGAAATGAAAGATGAGAAAGAAGCATTTGATTCTCAAGTGCCTGAAGTCGAAATGGAAGAAAGTAGTAATACTGTTTGGAAAGATGAAGAAATAAAAGACGTGGCTAGTAAAGATTGTAAAAAAGGTGAAGAAATAATTCTTGGAAATAAAGTTCCTGATTCTCAAGTGCCTGAAGTAGAGGTGGAAGAAACTGAAAATGTGACTGTTTAGTTGGTAGAAACTGATAGTAAAGTTACAAAGTCGCAGTTAGCGAGTGCAGAACTATTTGAAACTTTATGTGATGCAGAGATGAGAGAAGCTGACGTACAGCTTGAGCAGAGTATTCCAGAATTGCAGAAAAATAATCTTCACAAACCGTGTCTCATAATACAAGTTGCACACACAAAAACTTGATTTCCAAACCAGAATGCTTCTGTTTGTAAAGAATCGGATTATATTCATAATTTTAATGCAAAATTTCGATCTCGTTCCCAGGAAATAGAGGAAAATAAGACATATACCCACTGCTAAAAATACCGAGGTAAACTGTACACATGATGCGCATAAACTACAGAACGGTCAGTAAACTGTTTCAAATCTTCCTGTGGATGAAAAATCTAAGAGAATTCAATCTTTAGGGAATAACTTAAACACAAATTCATTCTGAATTTTAATTTATATAGTATAAAATTGTTATTTGGTAAATTTGTGTATATAATTTTTGTAAATATTTCTTTCTTCATTTATCAAATTTGTTTGTTTTATTTCCTTTCGTTTTTATTGAATTTGGCTTCTGACCGAGGATTGCACTGCCTGGGACGTGCAGTCCTTCGGAGGAGGCAGTGTTACGAAATGCCCAATTGAGGTAAGGTAGCTTCCCGCAAAACGGGGTTAGGGTTCCCAGAAAGTGGCAACGAAAGGCAGGGTTGCCAAATTTGGCTCTAAATCGACCGTTTGGAAACAAAATTGCTGATATGCAATAGATGGAGCAAGAAAACTCTAGAACGAATTCTTACCAATTTTCCCGAGAATTTTCTAGAAGGCAGGTCAAATACTATATATACCCTGCCTGTAAGCGGAGTAAGGGAGTATCTTGAGAGTATGTTGAATTTATTAGTGGTGTGTTGACTTAGAGGTTAACTCAAGAGGGATCGACCGAGTCGGGAGCTGTATTTTAGTGCTTTGCTGTGAAGCTGTCTTCACCGTTATAGCCTGCTAGCCTGTAGGCTGTTTTGCTGATTGTTTCAGCGTTTTCGTCGTAGTTTTATGACGACTATAAGGCGTCTTTGGAAATGTCCTGTGTAATACTGACGAATAAATTGTGTTTTGATTCTTCGACAAGTGTTGTCATCAATCACTCTAAATCCACGAACCCGTAGAACACAACAGTTTGATTTAAAAACGCATCAAAAATATTTTATTCAACATTAACCAACAGTGTATAGCGAATGTCGATATTTGCAGATGTAAGTGAAAAGTAAGGATATTTAGCAAATATTTCGGACATACAGACAATGACTCGGTTGATGTTGATTTTCACAGTCGAATGTCGATATTTTCCAGATTTCGATGCTTCATAGTAACAGCTGCATTTCATGTAGTATAAAAGGCGTCTTAACATATTTAATCAAATGTTTCATAAAACATTATGCCAGTTCTAACTTGCACTTGTCCCTGGAATTTCCCCCACCTACTTTAGACTATCTGGCAGATTAAAAAAAAAGAAATGATATACAATATCTCCAAATAGAAGTGGAACAAAATAGGAAATGTCAACAAACAAGCAAGGGTGGTCTTGCTCTGCTGAAGGTAGCTAGTTCAACGGCTTACCTATTTTAAAAATTTGAAGTTGATGCTAGTTGAAAGCTATATTAACAGCTATATTAACATATTTATTTTTAATTCCATATCAAGTATCAAAATAGTTAAAAAATAAATATTACAAAATTGTAAATAAAATAATTAATGTAGGAAATAAAGAAAATATCATAACAAAATTTTGTACCAATAGCATAAGAATTTTTGTCAAGAAAACACTTTCTGATAAATGACCCTTAAATATCAGCTGCACAAGCTATTTCACTTAAATGGTGGCACTAGATGTTAAAACTAATACATGAGATTTTTCAGTGTCTTAAATCTTGTACTGATATTTTAAGAAATTTATTTATTAATATAAATGTGTTTCGTAGTTACTTCTTACATTTTAAATAACATTTAAAAACGTATGTCTAACAATTAGTTACTGATGTCCGCAATTTATTGTTGGATGTAAATATTTGCTAACATATTATGAAGATGAGAAAACCAACAAATAAACTTTACGTATAAAGATTAGGAACACCAACTAAAAATGACGTAGGCTCTCTCTTTTAGTTTAAAGAGTCGCTGGTATTTAATGCCTAGGATTACTAACGAAAGTGTGAGGATTTATAGAACAAGTGAAATGAAAAAAAAATTTTACACACGCATATATTTTATTTTATTTTATTTTTTATTTATTACATTTACTCATTCAAAATGACCCTATGCAAAACTGGTCGATGATATTAGAAATAAAATACATAATTTAAGAAGTCTGGCAGTTAAATTCTTAGTAAATGTAAAATTTGTAAATGGATTTCCATGTGTACTTGAATAGTTACTTGCCCCCATATTGAGATTAAAACGATGTTTCATAAAAGCAAATGCCTTAACATTTCGTTTCACGTCAGCACTGAAATCTTCCATCATATTAATAGAAATATCTGTTTCTAAAGTAAACTCTTCATCGATTAATAAAGTAGTCTCGGAATATTTCATCAATGCGCTAAACAAGAACATCTTCATATCTCAGGAATTAACAGTTGAATGAATATATACAGATGCTAGAATAAATCTTGACTCTCCGTTAACAATTACACCAGCCATACAAGTATCGATTGCTTCTGAATCCTGTATTCTCTTACGCTGCTTGGCAGTAAATTCTGTTAATACACAATCTGCTACACTCGTGAAATTTCTGTAAATCGCAACACCACTAACTTGTCGAAATAAGGTAAAACACAGGAAATATCACCCGAACACTCTATCTACTCGCATTTGTCTACCAGATGACCTTGCCACTCCCACGCCGTCACGCATGCTCACGGGTTTTACCAAAATTTCGCTATTTTTGAAGCGTTATTATGTGTATAACTTTTGTCCAATTTTTAAATTGTTTTTGCGTTTGCTAATGTGCTCTTTCATCTATCTAATGATATGTTTAGATTGATTGCAACATTTGTAGTTTCGAAGATATAAACATTCGCGGACACCATAAACAACGTCTTAATTTTTGCTTTCCCATCAGGCCATTATGGAGAAACGTGATCCTACTTTAACATTTGTGGATGCATACTCATTTTGATAGACTAAGAAGCAACTTGGGTGGGAAAAATGTGAAAGTCATTTCACACCAGAAATTATTCATAATAACGACCTATGAGGAGTGTATATGAATGCCACATTAGAAAGACATAATGAAAATAGCAAAAATAAGACTTCGCTTCAAACACTTCAAGCTGAAAATGGGATTCTATTCATATATATAAGAAATGTTATAGTTAATAGCAGCCGAAACAGTAATCCATTCTTGCGCAAAACTCTTGTGCTACTATCTAAAATAAAGATAATAAGAAAATGCAGTTATCTAAAGGCTATGTCTTGTGAAAAGCTACAGGTACAAAAGGGCAAGAATACCAGAATTTCACCTGTTTGCACTGGCCTAACCTTACCGTACTACTATTCAGCTTCGCCACAGATCTGATGGAAAAGAACCCGGAGACGGTCCGAGGGCCTCTCATACTCTTCTTCTATCATGAAATCACTCAAAAGGTCTTTCATCTCGCCAGCTGTACGTACAGTACACATATACAAACATCCATGCCTTCCCTTCCATCGGTGCGGCAGCCAGCGTCACTAGCCGCTATGCCGATCTGGGGACTCTGAAAAGCTACAAAAGCACCACCATTCTTCAATGTGCACTATTGCTGGAATAGTGCCTCGGCACATAACTACACAAATAAATGCAATTTAAAATTGACGCTATCCACTTATTCCGATAAGCACAATACAAATACAAAATGTATGAAATGTCTCACTCACCTTAATCCCGTTGCCAGCAGCTGTGTATACTTTACAAATCAACTTGACAGTTAATATTGAAGAGATAAAAGTGCTACGATTTTACATGTTTGTTTCGAACGCAGAAGACAAAGCTGGAAATTGTAAACCTGTATGATGCTCCAAACACACATTGAATAGAACGGTCATATGCCTCATTAGATCAAAAAGAGGTAATTGCAAAAGGGAATGGGAACAGCAATACGAAACAGGCCAGAGGAATTCCACACCGGTACTATCAGTCTGCCCTGCAATCGAAGGGGCAGTACTTAATTATTTAGAAATCAGTAACATTCAACTCCATTTGAATTCGGTTGTAAAGATTGGCTCCTAAGCAAGAAATATTACAAATTTCTTTTTACGACGTCGTTTTAAAGTTATAAAGTACTAACAAAAAGGAGATTTAAATCAAAGGAAGTATCGAACTATGATTTATTATGATTTTTGGCGAGGTTTGATACTACAACAGAGTTTTGATCGAATGATTTTAACCTTCGGTAATTGAATACCGTTCAAATTAATATTTCTCCTTACTTTACAGAATACCTTTCAAGTTGTGGAAATCTGAGTTGTTAATGCCACTCTGTAAAAAAGCTAATCGTCTGCGCCTTGAATTGGTTATATTTGTATTGCTTAATTTGGAGCACTATGTTTCTACGATAACGTAGCTTTAAACAACCTTTTTATCGTTCATTTTTCGCTGCTTCATTGGAAACAAGATTCGAAAGGTTAAATAAAATATTTAAAAATGTTAAATGGTATTTGTATTTTAAATTGTTATTACAGTCCAATAGGAAATAGCGCAACATGAGTGACGGATTTCTTTCAAATCTTCCAAGAAATTTTGTGACGTAAGGGAAAAAATGAATTCTGTGCAAAGTATAATCACTTTAAATCATCATGTAATATATGAGGAAAGTAAGATATCTCTAAACATTTAAAGACATTCTCTAAACATTTTACAAGCTCATTTTAAAATGAGAAAAAGATGTCTACGATGGGTTTCATATAGTTCAGCTTAAAACTTAAAAGGATATTCAGCACAAATGGTGCAAGGAAAATCTGTAAGACTATTTCTGTTCCTCAAAAGCTGTCATTGACATTGTAACCTATCCCAAAATGCTGATTTATTCCTAGGAATTTTGAACAAAGAATGCGTCTACTATTTTAAACCACAAAAAATTAACTAAATCCTACAAAAGCTATTCATGCACAAAACGGTTCACAGAAAACAACTGCTACATTTTTTTCGTAAATTTGGCTATGCTGTAGCAATTGCTTTGAAGGAATATACAAAAATAAATGCAGCAATTTCTTTGCCAAAAATGTTTGCTAAACTCAAGAAGGAGGAAGTGCAAGGTTAAAAAGATATTATGTAGCAGTTTAACTTCAGGGAAAGTCAAGCTCCCCATGGTATAATTGCTGTGTTTTCGATTATTTTCAAAAAAAGGAATGGAAACATTTACTTGTTCGTCAGAAAAGTATATTTTAGGGGACTAGGAATAAAGATTTATACAAAAGATTTCAAAACAAAGAAGTTCTGAAAGAACATAAAGTAACACTTTTCCTTTCAGTCCTTCCCATCGTAAAATAGAAAATTTCTTATTTTCTTGAGGTCTTAATTATTTAGATCGTTTCACTGCTCTTTGAGGATACGAATGAATCTTTGAAAAACTATACTCCGTTCTGCAGATTTGATTTGAACTGTGGAAACAGCCAATAAATTTGTAATTAGGGAAAATGGGAAAAATGGACGTAATATTCTTTTTGCACTTGTTGGAGGAAGAATATTGTGAAATGAAGTCTTCCTTTGTACGCGGTCGTAACTGTGTTCGAACTTGGTTGTAAGGCAATAAACATATTGTCTGTGTGACTTATTTATCAAGAGCTGTTCTTTATGATTTACACGTTTTGTTTTCCTTTGTTCGGTGAAGTCTACTAAGAAGTTAACATTTTTTTGTCGGATGCATAGGTGGAAATTGCAGTTGTAGCATTTTTACTTTTCCCTGTCAAATGGTTTAGTTTTCCTGACTTGCTTCCAGAATTTGTCCGAGACATCTTTCTACCAATAAAAGATAGCGTGAGGCGTGGTTCGTGAAATGCCAATTTCTATTACTAATTACGAAACGATACGAACGGTGAGAAAAGTGCTAAAAAAGGAAGAGGAGCAGTGAGAAGATAATAGCTTGGAAATTGGTCAGACAGGACTTGCTTTCATTTTGATCTAAACAAACCTGAGCTTCATGGTTTCCTGAAGGAAACGATGTTCGAGGAATTTGAAGGGGAGACGGGTGTTTAGTATTTATTGCTTACGGATTATAACAAAATATGCCCCTCTAATCCGCGTTAATATGATCATCTTCTACAACGTATTGAGAAGGCCGCATTTCCTCGAGCATCTTTATTATCTTTATTGATATTTCGGCTTCAATGGCTCTGTGCTATAGACTTCGGCCAAGAGTGGAAAAAATCCAAGACTGTTATATCTCCTTGAGCGATGGCGAGTTCTATCTTCTGCGGCTTAAAAAGATATTTCGTTTTATCGCTTCTCTGCATTCAAATTCCAGCTTCGATGCTTCTGTGTTACTCTTGTCTAGAGTGGATCTCTTTTACATTAGCATCCATCTACTTCGTGTGACGCATCATTCAGCTACCCTTCAGGACTGTTAAACTTAGATGGACGGTGGTATAAGCGTATCTTTGGAAAGTTAAGAAGAGACTGGGTTTCATCCAGTATCTTCATTCACATTCCGGCCTCGGTGGTCCTGTGTCGCGAGGCTGGATCTCTTGCATTTAGGATCCCACTGCTTAATGTGTGTATTATCCGATTACCCTTCAGGACTGTTAAACTTCGAAGAACTGAAGGATATTCACATAGGTAGTTCACTGCTACCTTCTCGTAAGATTGATTTGGAAGAATTAATGACAGTGCTTTGATTGATTTATGGAATAAAATAAAGAAAATTCTAACTATGTCATTTCTTCCCAATTGTGACTAAAGTTAATCGAGTAGTAATTTCACTGTTAGTAGAATTTTATTATCAATTACATTGTTATTAATTGATTTTGAAGCTACATAAAATCGAACCAGATAAAGCGTGCTCAAGCAAGTGTATTTAAGAGTGAGCTAATAGATATAAATTGTTTCTAAATAGAATTACCTAGAATATCGGATGCGGTTCTGAAACAAATATAAATGAAAAGTAATCTGAAATTTCTGTTAACTGACAAACAAGCAAACATATAGCATTATATTATAATTAAATATTCCGAATCCTTTTTAATCATTTCATGGTTAATGTGATTGTGCATCTAAAAAAGACATTTCTTTAAACATGGAGATATATTAAATTCCTCAAAGCAATAAATACCTTGTCCAACCTGAATGTGAAGAAAAACTTGAAATACTTTTAAATATATATTCTTTTTACTTTTGGGAATGTAATATCGGGATCGCAGATGCTGAGTATCAACTTTGGCAAAACAACTGCATTAAGATCAAGTCGTTTAACTTAGAATCTTTAGAGAAGAATTTTTTCCTAATATTAATGTTTTTTTTAAATCTTAGTAACAATAGCATTTACCACATTTATTGCAGAATGATCGTTTTCTAAGCCAAACTATCGAAACAAAAATTTATTTACGTGCTAAATTACTTAAAATATTAGTACATTATTAACATTACAATAGTACATGTGAAACACGCCTTTAAACCAATTATATCTGTTATATACACACACACACACACACACACACATATATATATATATATAACATGAAACCATGCGTGTAAAAGAAATTTTAAACATTCTAAAAACAATTCAGAATGAACATAAATATATGATTTGGTCTAAGTCCAAAAAGTGCTTTTAGAAATTCTTTGACTAATAAAAAATGTAGGTGCTTTTTTATTGTTGATTGGTATTTCATTAAATTTCATATAATCATTAATAATATAATAGTAAAAATACAATTTAATAAATATCATGCGTTATACTTAAATAACCTGACATAATTGCGGATATATGATTTTTAGATTAAATTCAATTTTAAATGGCAAACTGCACATAACTGCGCAAATATTTTGACGTTATAAATGGTTATTACACACCCTTCCAAAAATTAATGTGCCACTGTGGGTACGTAGACTATATATGTAGTATATTTCTGCAAAATTAAAATTTAATCCTATCTGAAATTTGTAAAATGATAATATAAATTTTCATTTGATAATTTCATGTGTTTCCTATATAATGTAAAACTTGGAAACAAATTGGTCATTCTCTACCAGTATTGGAAACTGGGTTAGATAAAAAAAGGATTTCTTAGATTCACAGTTGCAATAACTCTAAAGTTACAAAAATGTCAAATAATATTTCACACGAAGGTGTCTGCAATTAATTGTACAAATGCTCAACTTGAAATGCAAACTTGTCAGTTTGCTTAATCATCTTGAGCTTAAATTTTGTGCAAGTAAATTTGATGATTTAATAAAACATTGATCTTTAAAAAGATAGTCTGCATCAAACTTCCAAACTCTTTTAATAAAAATATATCAGATATACTGCGTCGATCAGTGACAGAACAGACAAGACCGCTGAGCACTGATAGTTCATCCCTGCCCAAACTATGGAAAGAAGGCTGCTATTTGCGCTTTGGGGGTGCTTTTGTAATTTTCGTCATGCACTAATATCCATCAGGAACTCTTCCATGATGACATGTCTACTGTTATGCAGGTAAAAAGTATATTCAGGTAACAAATAAATTATATACTACCTTTGTGTGGCATATATTTAAAGAGAGGGGAGGGAAATCAAAACTAAAAGGTCTTCTGAAAATTTAAATTCGTAAATTGCAAAAAAATATAGCAACAGCAGCAAAACGAAGCCACTTGTTTTCGTAACTTGCCCCAGATAATGAAATAAAATTTTACTTAACCTTAAGTAAATATCTCACCTTCTGATTACAGTATTTGGAAAAAGAGCAGAAATATCTAATATTTTTTGGTCTTCCAAATCCAAATTTTAATGTACGCAATAATAAGGAATTTACCAAAAGTCTGTCTTTATTCTGTAATTAAAATTATTTCCCTTTCAAGACATTTTATAAATAGATGGGTACATTATACGAAAAATAAAATTTTGGATTATTAACAGACAGAAAACTTACTATAAACCGAAAATTTACCTGTCTTGAGAGGATATGCAGCTTTTCAATCAAATAGAGCGTTAAAAGGAAACCTAAACAATAAAGATGATTTGAATGATTCGAATACCTCTAGAGCCTATTTCCAAAATTTGAGGCTGATATGAGATTCAACTCATGGAATGTGAAATTCCGTTTGGAAATATATTCATCATTCTTAATTAATAGCTTCAACTTTACTAATATTATGTGTTCAGTAACTCTGAATAGCATAAAGTACGTATATTAGTCAGAACTCTAATAATTGCTAGATGTATATAGCTCTAGAAATGAGGGCAAATATATACAAATGTTTCAAAGCGTAGTGATAAATTATGACAGGAAAATACAATGAAACGTCATTACGTCATAATAAAATGAAGAAGAAGAATTAGGAGTAATCTTAGAGATGAATGAATTCCAGTGCTGGATGGGAAATAAAGGTATGCCATTGAAATAGCGAAGGTGCTCAATTTCCATGATTGATGCAGTCCCATGAATGGAAAATCCCACGAGTGCATTGCGACAGCATCTACATTAATCCAGTCGTCTTAGAGAGAACGTAATTACACTGTGTCACGTTCCCTAATTCCGATAGAAGACTCATCTTCATCGTACAGCACCGGCTTTAACACTGCAATCGTAGAAGGTGTCGATACACAGGGTCATCGCTAATATCATCGAATTCTGCGGAAGAGGATTTCCTTCATATATCATTAGGCCTTTTCTTTCCCCCCTTTCGATGTAGTCCGATTCCAGATAGTAATACGAAGGTCTTCTTCAGTATCATTAATGTTGTTGTTCAGTATTCCATCTGGGCATTTCCGCATTACTTTCAAAACCTTCCCGTAAGTCCGCTGCGCAACTGGATGACCGTCAACATTGATAAATGGAATATTGCCGTAACTGCTCAAATCTTGAAAAATAATCTTGGCAGCCAAATACTCCGTCCTTTTCTACCTTTTTTCCTCCTACATCAGTGGAATATACACTGGGCATTAATCACCCATTTCTTACAATTCTGACAGGTATAAAACTTTTACACCGTTTTTGGAGGAAGTCGTTTATTTTGAACTCACGTAGCTAAAGAAAATCGATTCCAGAGAATTTCGCATAACGTAATTATTAGTTTTGATTGTATTGTATCTCAAATATTTTCGAGTTATTTCTGAATCAACGGCAAATATCCACGTAAGAAAAATTGTAAGAATTTTATTATATTTTATTTTTATTTTCAAAATCATATAAAAGGAAAATCTTAATAATTTATTTGCAGGCGAAAGGCACAAATTATAATCTTTTCTCACAGTAAATTGTCACATTTCCAAGTTAAAACAACCTTCATCTAATGGAAGAATGTTCATGAAATTGAAATATTAGCGTAACATTACGTTATGAAAACTCACTTTTATTAAGTTCTTGTAAAGGACAACTCTGATAATGGGAAAAACGTGAAACTATTAACTAGAATAATTGGAGGCATATATATTGTATTGCTTTGAGACAGCTTCAAATTTGAGAAATACAAGTTAAGTTCATTACAGGAGCAATTCGAGGTATCTGTTGTAGGTCAATTAAATATGGTTCGTTTTATTATTAGCAACCATCTTAGCTTATAACGCATGCATTTTCAGATTTTTTGAATAAATCTTTATTTCAATATGGTTTCTACTTTTATTATTATTGCAGCAGTTTTCATTTACAGGAATCGGTTTCATCTGCAGTTTGTTTTCACGCTTTGATTCTTATAAGCAGTTGATTCTTAAAAATAGAAAATTTTACATTCTTTTTCAGTAAAAATTATTAAAATTTTATTGGATTTAGATTATACAAATATAAATCACAAAAAAAGGATATGTAAATTTCTTTTTGCGTCTGAGCTTTTTTTAAAGTTCACTGCTCAAAAATAACTTAACAACAAAATTAAACAACAAAGCAATAAACTCAAAAATAATTTATGTATGCATATGGGCGTAAAACATTCTCATATCCAAGGCTATTATTTGACTGGAAAAAATAATCTAGTGTCTCTTGTTTTAACGAGTATGAAATAAGTTTACTCACATCTCATTTTAAATTACAAAATAGTCCATAAACATTTTCTCGTCTACCTGTTCAGCTCCGAACATATGAATCCAAATATTTTGAACAAAGCGAAATTTTAATATTATATATTGCAACATGTGAAGAGCTATGAACTACATAGCTTAAATAGAGTTCCTTTACTGAAGAACTGTGTAGCGAATATTCGCTGAGTTCTTTTACTGTAATTAGCAACAAGGGAGAATGATTAATTTACCCTGTATTCCGACTCGAAATGAATTAACGGATAATCCCTTTTGTGAATAAAAGAAGCCTCCACTTGGGCTTTAAATAAAAATTATAAACTAATCTAATGCTAAATGAAGTTAATCAGCCGAAGCTGCACAGAATCAACTCCGTAGTTGGCCCTTCTTTAAAAATTACCGGCGTATACTAGCAGGCACGTATAAGTACGACTCAAGAATAGCAAGTATAAAGTAAACGCAACGAGTGGCCGATAGGCAGAACACGCTCTACTACCAAAGTACCCCCGACCTCAGCTTAAATACTCGTTTCTACCTTATTTGCGTAAATCGTGATCCTGAAAACTCATTCTGGGAAGGAAATGTAGCTATGAAGCCAGACGGTAAAGGAAAGGCTTGTTCCAAAATAAAAATAACTGTCAGAAAAATGAAGAAAAAATATGAATGAACCATGAAATTTCATCAGTATACACAATGCATCAAAGCAATACCAGTTTGCTCAGTTTTGTTTTCACAGTCAAAATTTTGCATATCGGGATCTATCTTTTATTTCTTCCACGTCTCTTGCAGTATTTTATCCATTTAATTGTGATTTTTTATAAAATTTGGTTTCATGCACTTCTTTTTTTATATTGAAAATTATTTTCATTGATTGAGCTATCTTGGTGACTTTTTTTCCGAAATACATTTCCTTGCTTTAACTTCCAGTGTTTCCATGAGAGACTTTTGCATCGCCATTGTACAAATTTAACGATGTGGAGATGAATGTAATGCATTCGAATATCCATGAACGGCACTCATATTTACGGTTATGCATCAAGCGCTAACAAAAATGTCGTACTACTATTATAAAAGAGGCCAAACGTTTTTGGTAGAAATAAACCAGATTAAACGGCTCCGACGAAGTTTACTTCTCCCAGACAAGCTGGAAATATTGTTATTATGCAATAAAACGTATCAAATTCATCATTTACGTGATCTTTCTTGCAAACAGAGAAGCAATGCCTCCTGTGAGGCAGTACTATATTAGGTAAGGAATAAGTTTTAGGAAGGCTATTTTAATTGCTGAATGTATATTGCTTTTCCCCTCTGAATAAGTTAATCCAGTTTCGAGAAAAATATTTTAAACATATTCTTTATCAGAGTATTAAATACCATGTGTTTATATATAAAATATTCAAAGATATAATGACATGATTTGCATTTGCATGATTTGAAACATTATTCATGATATTTTAGATTAAGCAATCATAAAATGTTGTATTTCTAGAAATTGAACACTGAACTACATTCAGGCGTCAGAAAATTTTGTACTGAGTAGGTTATGCAAAATTTATAGGAATAGATGTTCATAATCCGTTGCGTCCGTCAGTGTCCATATAAAGCGACAGACATCCCTACCAATTGGTAGAACTGTTTTACTCACGGTGTAAGAATGACGAGTGGCAAAGAATTTCAGCTCACTGTCGTGGTTGGCGTCCATGAGATGGGCATGGCATTTTGGATGTAGAGAAGAAATACAGATTCTCACTGACGACCAGTACAAGGTGTACCATAAGAACAAGTTTCAGGCAATATATCAAATTTACGGCAGCAATTTAGTCATAAAAGACGCTCTGAAAATGGCCATCGTCGGCTGTAAAGAATCGATTCAGGTGATAGGTGTGGAACAGTCGGGCAAATATCATCGAAATACAGTGCTCTACAGACGCCAGAAAGCATCAAAGTTTGGACTAAGGAATGTATTCTTCAGGATATGGATTTACAGAGACGACAACCAAATCGAGTTTCCTTGATGAGTGCATGACAGAGATATGCATCCCACTTGGGCATGACACACAGATAATGGACGCATGATGACTAGAAACAGGTAGCGTGGTCGAGGGAGACGTGTTTCCAACTACATCGGGCAGATGGCAGGATTTGTATGAAGCAGAAACCAAACGAAAACATAAAAACGGCCTGTCAACAGCCGGATAATGTTCGTGGGAACGGTTGTGGCTTATTTAACTGAAAATCACTGGACCCCTAATAAATCTCCAAACATTTATGGCTGGCCTACTGTACGTGTACATCCTTTCTAGCTAGGTACAACAATTCATGTCTTGCATTCGACACTGATGAACGAGGGCTGTTCTAAGAGAACAATGCGTTTCCACAAAATGTCGGAACGCCATATTAAGGCTACTGATACAGGAAAAGGTGGGCCAGATACCAGCATTTTTCCATTGGTTGTACAGGTATAGTCCCGCCACACTAATTGGGTAGGTCGCCCTAATTTTGAGGAAGAATTAGGGCTATCCAGGGGGTGGTCCGAAGTCTCCCAACCTTCCTCCCTTACCAGCAACCTCTCGAGAGGACTCCGATCACAGTACATTTTGAGTGTTCTCCTGCCGCACAGACACTATACGCTTGCAAACATCCATGCCTTCTCCGGTTTTCGAACCAATCATCTCCGGGTTTCCATCGGCACGGCAGTCAGTGTTACTAACCACTATATCATCTGGACAGCATATTATGGTTACAAGAACATTTATCACAGTTTGGAGTTTTGCAATTCGTACACAAGTCTCCACGTCTGAGCGAGGTGGAACATATTTGTATGCCATGCAACGCGCTATCGAACAGAGAAATTGAAGATCTCGAAATGCATCGTAATTTTAAAGCAATCCACGTCATACTTCCTACAGACAATTGAACAATTCTTAAAACATTTTTCAGAAGTTTGCAGAGTCCATGGTTCATCTAGTTTCTGCCGTCTTTCTCTCCAGTTTTGGACCAACCGATTATTAAACTGATATATCAGTTTTCTTGGCACCTGGGTGTATATCTAACTACATTGCGAAGCAAACAATATGTCTGCAATTTAAAAAAAAGGGTTTGTTTTTTTACATATATAAGGAATATTATCTTTTCGTTAGTTCAGGTGTATAGCTATCACGTATCACGTATAATTCATTCCTGGCATAGTATTTAAGACTTGAAGTTCGACCAAGGTTCGAGTACTGGTGTTTCTTTCTATTTCTCTTTTTTTCCTTCCCTTATCTAAATGGGAGCTAGTTGCTATTAAAAGGTTACTCCATGTAAGCATTTCTCATGTGGTTTGCCGTATTGCCGTTATGAATAAATGAACAAACACGTATGTTTCGTTGTTCAGAGGAGACTTCAAATTTCAGTGGAATCCTCTATACTGAAGAAATATGTTTTTCCTTAATGTTGCTTGTGTATCAGAATATTTTTGCAAGATAAGAAGAACAGTGTTTTTACGTGCACAAACAGATGAAAAAGGAAATAATATCATGCATTCATTTGGTGGTAGAATTGTCCTTTGCACCCCAAAAGGACTATAGCTTGATTCTTCATTGAAGTAAGGAGGTTTCAGGTAAACTTCATTTACTGGAAAATAATCTATTCATTAATTATGCAATAGTTTTTTAAGATTAAAAGTTTTCTTAAAGTTTTTATTATTATCAGGCATAATCTTGGTCATTACAATGTTTTACTGACAATTTATTGTCGAATTAATTTTGCTGTAATTTAACATCACTCATTTGTAAAACAATTCAGCGTTAAAAAAGTAAATTTAAATGAGTTAGTGAATAAATTTACAGTATTCTATGAAACAGAATGAGATCTGCTCCGCTTGTATGAAGAGAAAATAATCATTTCAGCAGATTCGTCGTCTTTTTTAGGTATTTTTTTCAGAGCAGGATTTTTCCTTGTTCCTTCCGGTCTTTTGTAGTCTACTCTCTGTCTATCTGTCATCTTCTCTGTTTATGCTCTTAGCTTGTGTTTAGGGATTTTTTATGTGCAGTCAATGGCTCTTCCACTAATATTAGCAACGACGGTTCCGTATTAAACGGACTTTCCCGCATTATCTGTATTTCCCTCGTATCTCGTAGAGAAACTGTTTTTTCCAAATGATATCAGATCTGTCGTCCAATCACTCAACCTATGAATTAATGCATGTAGGTATAAATTAGTTAAAGATCAAATAGTGATGATTATTACACCATTTAATGGCAAAAAATCGCCGTTTTGTGCTACTTTTTCTGAAATTCAATTACACACTACTTAATATAGTTCCATTCTTGAAAAGTGTTCAAACGAAGAGTTTTTTATTGAATTTTTATTAGCGGAGTCTGATTATGTTTTCTTCTTACATTTTAGTTGATTCTAAATTTAGTATAAAAGCACAATTAAAGAAGTAGTGTGATTTCAATATTTTATTTAATAAAATATAATTAGTGCATCAATAACCATATTTCTTATCATGTTATAACGTAATACATACCTTAATATACCCAATGGAGAGAAGTCACATTTTATGTTTTTAAATTAAAAATAGATCATTTATTTAAATAAACTCATAAAATGATCCATTAACTGCATATGCATATAGTATTACAAACAGAAAGAAACCTCAAATTGTAGAGGTGATTTCTTTGCTGCATATTAAGTCGGAGCTTTAAAATAGTTTTTTCTCGCAATAAAAATAATTCTTTTCGTCTATTTCCCATTTCGCTGTAGAGGAAATCGGTCACTAAAGTTAAATTTTGTTAACGCTTCTCCGAAATGCAAAGTTGCTTAAATGTATTCTTTCTCCCCCCTCTCCTCATGCAAAAGAAAGTTCTGAAAATCCAGGTATTAATAGCATATAAATAGATTCACACATTACATTACAAATAAACGTTTTACGTAACCTCTACATTGTGTAACATTAATTATCCTTAATTGTTTGGCTAAACAATAGTAAAATAAGAATGCTAGAACATATTTTAGAGTGAAAGAAATATGCTTTTATACTAAATTTAGAATCCCTAGAAGGTAAGAAAAAAGCATAATTTTCAACACAGATTTAATCGATTCGAAATTCTTGTGAACGCGTATAAATCAGCAAAAACGAAAAGTAACTTTGCTTAATAATTCGGATCTAAACTCATAAACTGCAACTTCCTGGTGTAACTTAAATTGCTTATATAAGTTTAATTCAAGTACATGGAAGTTCCAAGGGAACAAGGAAAAGATTTCATCATTGAAGGTTTGTATTTAATGACTGGCAGTGATAAATAATAAGAATTATTTATTTTACTTTCGATGAAGAACGAACAAAGTAAATTTATTTAGCTTTCCATCTCTTTTTCCAAATAAACTGACAATTATTTCCTCGCTTACTGTTTGTTTTTATTATCAAGTCGTATCGATTGTGATTTTAATATTTGCTATATGCTATCGGAATTTTTAATACAGTTAAATTTTATACAATTATAATATTATTCTTTGTAATGATATGACTTAATGATAATAATGTTCAATTATTAACCAGGCGTTTCTGACATTTATGTTAGTTTATCTGTTTTACAAATTCTTAGTGGACCTTTAAATTGTGCCTAATAAAAATTAACATTTCTTTATCTATTTATCGAAACAGGCCCACCAGCGGCCGAGCGGTAAAAGACGCTGAACACTAGTAGTTCGGTCTGAGGTTCGAATCCCGCGAACGGGGCTGGCTGGGAACGCTGAATGGGCGTTTTCGTGGTTTTCCCCATGTGCAACGTATATACGAGCCAGTTTTCCTTAGAAAGTCCTCCACGAAGGCATCCTTCCCTTGAGGCAGATAGCCCTCGTGTGCTTTGCCATAATTGAATAACCTAACCTTATCGAAACTCTATAGTATTTAAAGAATATGTAATTATTTGGAGAGTAAATATGTTTGTAAGATTGTATGTCACAGTGATGTTCCATTTTAAGCTTGGAAGAAATTTAAGTATAGAAATACGTCTTCTTTTAACGAGTGTAGTTTTTCTCAAAAAAATTCGACGTGTTTAAATTTAAAATATTAATTTACAGTCGGTCACATATCAATCCAGACTGACTAAATTGTTGACAATTGATTCGAGTTAGATAAAAAATGCTTAGCATTTGCGAATACTTTTACTCATCTATAAATGCGTAATCTATTTAAATCGTATAATTTAATACATGAAAACTATTATCTAGTTCTGATATAAGATTTCATCCAAAATGAAGCCGTTTGATGCAGAAAAAAGATGAGTTGAATAATAATTCATAGAGAAACAATTTGAGGCATCTAAGTAATTATTCACATCATCAATACATAGACCATCAGTGACGGAGAGGAGAAGACAGCTAAATAGCGGTATTTGGGTTTGAACTCGTATCATTGCGAAAGGAGTGGCTGCATAAACCATCTGGTTGGACCCAGATCCAAGCAATACCTTTTCTGTTTTTCTTTCTGTAACATGTAGGTTCAAGTTCAGAAAGACTTTCAGGAAGGCATCCCTCCACTTAAGCAGATAATCATCACAAGTGTTGCCATAGCCAATTAAACATAACAGAATTAAGCTATAAATGTTCCTTCATAAGTATGTAAACGTTTAACATCTAAGCCTCAAGCGGGCTTTCGCAAAATATTAATATGTGCGAGGGTTAACTATTTGTTTTTAGTTAAATGTGTAAAAAATCACAAACTGTTTTAGTTATAAACGAAAACAAAAAGTTCTATAAATATCACAAAATGTATTTTAATAGTTAAACTGAAAATGCCCATGGTTTTCTACATTTTTGACAACTTTATCGTATTCTACTTCTAGTTGCGTTTCTTACCCATTTGAAATGCTGTTACTATCCAGTACTACCTACAGTTAAATAATAATTATTTTACTGCTTACAGAATATTTTGAAAAATGCTGTGGTCTTTAAACATATTACACTTTATACTGAAAAACACGCAGCGGAGGACTAAAAATGTTCCTACTAAGATGCATCACTTCCATGAAAGGGAAATAAGAAAGCGGTCCTGACCTTTAAGAATTTTTCATTTACACCTTCTGATAAAACTAACTCGAAAGGTACACTGATAACAGTAGACCGAAAATAATATGCTCATTTCTTTTATCGAAATTCTTTCCGGATGGAATAATTTGTATCTCAGTGCCTGTGCTTAGGGATTAAATGCTTTTTATACATCCACTTTTAATGCTAAAACTCATGTTTCAGACAACAGATGAAAGTGGTGAAAGCGAACATAACTCTGCAACTAGCTAGGCTAATTCCAGTAAGATAAGAAAATTTCTGTCGCGCGAGAGTCAAATATCTTGTATTTTATTTTTTCATAACGCGTATAAAACTTTCCTAAATATGAATATAGAAACCAGGAGCACATTAACGTTTTTTCAATTTTTTTTCCAAGATTTTGGTATTTATCCAAAATTAACCTTTTTTAATTTGAAATTACCAAAACATGAATGGTTTTTACATTTAAAACGTTTCTGTAACTGGAAGTATATATCTAACGATCGTCAATTGCGAAAGTACCAGATATCCAAAACATTTTCGTGCTGTAGTTTTCAGTAAGAAATAATGACCCGGTAATTTCGTGTAAATGAATTTTATTCAGAACGATAATCTCCTTCAGCTTCACTTACATGTTTTCAACACGTTACAAGCTTATAAATCTCACATTTGTGAAAGATCTTGTCTTTAGAGCTAAAAACATTGTCCAATGGCATGCGTGACATCATCTCCATCTCGGAACTGTTGTACCGCGCCACGCGCATAGGGAAAAGTCTATTGTCGTGTTTGGATATGGCTTTCAATGACATCATTTCCTCTATTAATGACATACGCTGCATTTTTATTGCCATGAGACTGCACTTCTTACGCCGCCGCAGTGTGGTAAAATCAATATAAAAAAAAGTAGTGATTTTTTTCACTAGAAGGGAAAATTATTATTTTTTCTAGTGTGCTAACTCCATAAATGTGTATTAATATTAGGTGCAGAGGTTTTTTATAAATGCATTCTTAATTTAAAACCATTCATATTAAAGGTGTTGTGATTATTAATTCATTATTTCATGCTCATAAATGTCCATTCTTTGCAAATTCGATCTCCGAAAGCGTGAGACAAGTCAATTTTCGCAAATATCAAGAACGTTGGGAGCTAACATAGTACGCAGTGAATTCACAGTATTTGTAGTCAGTCTAAAATGTAAAATCTATTTTTGAAGTCAGACTACTATAGATATGGAACAAAGAAATAGAGATACGTATATTTAAATTGAATAATATTACTTTTTGAATACGGCTCAGTTTTTAATGTGTAACATGTTTTGTACCCTTATATAAAAATAGTGTTTATCAGAGAAGGAAGTTTCTTTTTTATACATGTGCATTAAATTCAGAAACAATACTGAATGCACGTAAGGCAAAAGAATATTAGATATGTGTAAGACATGGACATGAACATGGAATTAACATATACTACATTTGCAAAAGAAATATTTTCTGCAATGCGAAAGGAACAGGATACAACAAAATTGCAATAATAATATACTTACTAATACATAGTGCCTTTATAGTTGGTCGAAATCGGGGTGTAGTCTAATGTATTTGGTTTTTGTTCTAAATTCATGAACTCAGCTATTTATATAATCTAAGCGCTTAGGATTGCTTCAGATATTGACAACATCTTGGAAGGATTTTATAATTTTACTATTCCACGAAACACGAAGCCATCCGCAGAATGCCGCATATAAATTTTTTCGTCTTATGGAAAGAAACAAACGATAATTTTCACTCTTCCGTGTCACTCATGTGTAGTTGTTGAACGAAACCAAAACTGTAAGAATACCACCTAAACATCATTATGTCAAGAGAAAATTATATCATCGGAAAGTATGTCGAATCACAAGTACGGATTTTGCCTTATGAGTGTGGCGCAGTGCAGAATGCTTTCATGCGTCCGGGGAGTAAGGAGGACGATGTAAAACTTCCTAGTCAAGTTTGCCGATCACCTCTTTGGTCACTTTCTCCGTATGACGCCTGGCATTATCTTTAAGAATGATTCGTCCTTTCCTGTTGTCCAGTGCTGACTACATTAGACGCATTGTAACTGGAACAAGTGTGCATCTCGGCTGTGATGATATTGTCACTCTCTAGCAATTCAAAGTGCACAAAACCAGCTGGGTCCAGCAGAAACATTTCAATACTTTCTATTGATGAATGCTTTGTTTGGAATGTCATAGAACCAGGAGACGACCAACTGTGTTTTCATTTGCGGTTACAGTATAACACCCGTTTCTCATCATATGTCAATAACTTGTCTATGAATGACGTTACAGCTATACATAGATAGAAGCCATTAAAACTCTTGTAGCGTTACAGCAATGAAGAGCATATAGTGAGTCGCTGGAGTTTGATTTGGTCTATCGAAACTTGAGCAATCCGCTTACTTAGCTTCCATGTCTTCCTAAGTTTGAACAGATCGAATGATTTCCGCCAACACTCGCTTTGCTTAAGTTCCTTGCAAGTTCCATGTAGATTACTTTCGATATCCTTCTTCAGCAAGGCTTCGTCTATGATGATGGCCGCTCAATTCGAAGTTTGTTCAGAAGTCTCTCATATCCCAATGCCAATCGACTGACATTGCGCTTACTCACTGATCATTCTCCTAATGCGGGGGATTTTTTCGAGCAGCTTGTGCAGCACTAGTGCCCAATTTGAACTCATGAAGTAAACATGGCCGTAAAACATCCTTTGACACTGATATGTTCACTTTAGTATTGTAGTAGTTCTTATAAAACTGCTTTCGTCACAGCTAAATCGCCTCACAACTGCGCACTGACTGATGGTTGACGGGAATGTGAACATTTGACGGCATCCCTCCAGACACCTGTGTTTGAATTTCATATTTTGCTCCGTGTAACCTCAAAAGCCATGTAAGCGGGTACACATTTGATACTGAATTTACTTCGTGCAAAAAAGTAAAAAACGTGAAGCGAGTTACGCAACAGCACTGTGTTGAAAAATATTCAAGGTATATTTAAATATTATTTAATATATTTCACAGTCTTTAAAATTTAATAAATTCCATACTGGAGGAAAAAATTCAGCAAAAGAGAAACTTATTTTTATATCAAAAGCTAAAGTTTAAAATGAACAAGAAGGTAGCACCATCTGTCTACAGAAAAAAAACGAAGCATGAAAAATTACGTTATTAGCATTTTAAAAGCGTTAGGAAGAACTGGATTGGGATTAAAGTCATTAAGTAAACAAGATAAACCTTTGCGAATATGAAAATTCACCAAATGATCAATCACTAAGCATCTTTCAAATTCGAACCTCACGAAAGTTAAAGTAACTGTTAAATCTTCTCATATGCTCTAAGTTCAAAACTCAGTTTAAAAATTTCCTCGTTCCACGTATTGCTAACTGAGCACGGTTTTATGGTCTCCACAAAGTCCACAAAATTGTAATTCCTTTTTGACCTATAGATTCTTAGGAATAGCATAATATCCTTTGGACAAATATTTAGTTTCTAAATTTTCTCCTTTACTTTCTATCAATATTCAAGCTGTAAAAGATTCTTTTGAAGTCAGATATTTATATTATTTTATTAGTCAGATATTCTCTTCTATACTCAATATTGGGGTCTTTTGATATTACATTACTCTTTACTAGTGTTCCAGTCGAAGGAGCACTAAAATGTCTCGAAACTAGACTCCACAAATTTCATTTCACATATTCTAAAATTGGAAAGTTAATTTATCATGCTTATTTATCTTGTTTAATTAATGATTTTAATTCCAATCCAGTTTTTCCTAAAGCTTGTAATATATTATTAATGTAATTTTTCATCTATCGTTACTATGTCTGCGGGTAAATAGCGCTATCTTCTCGTTCGTTTTACTCTTTTGTTTTCCTTATAAATAAAACTTTCATGCTCTCTAGAATTACGAGTGTTTTCAAGCGTTATTTTTAATTTATTCCGAATAGTACATCAAATATTGTGTACCTTTTGTATTTTATTTCTATAGTAACATGATAGTAAGTGGGGTTCCTAGAATCAACACTTAAAAAGTACCATGCATTAAATAAAGAAAGAAAAGAATGAGTTTATTAGTATAATTAGCAGCTTTAACTGCACGCCGAGCAAGTGAACTGCATACCCCACAACTACAGATCCACGTATAATTCTTACTTTCCAAAATACTTCCGTACAATTAGTTTAATGTTGCCCAAAACCCTTACAAAAACTGTACATTGGTGAATATTTTGAGTGCTCTCTGTATAGAAAGTGATTTAAAATTCCTTTGACAAACTTCAGGGGAAGGTCAGGCGTACAAAAAGAAGCCAATTTTACAACATAACATGAGATCGCAAAAGCAGTGAGCGATCGCTAGTGGTTTCACTTGGCCAGTGAATGGTATTATTTGTTACGCACCGTATGAGCTTGTTGCTCTCAGATTGGGTGTCCGCCGAAAACATCGCGGCAGAAAACGGCACGGAGAAAACAAAGCAAAGCGAAAACGTGATTAAACAAAAACATCCTGGGAGAAAAGAAAGCAAGTAGAAACATCTCAGTTTTAAATCACTGTGGTACAAAACATTGTCGTCTAAAAAAAGAGCAGTTCAAAAACTTCGCAGTTTAAAGACATCGTCGTCGAAAATATCGTAATTAAAAAAAACAACTACATACTACTATAAAGTAACTACAAGTCGTTCGACAGCGACAACATCGCAGACATGTGTTTTCCAGGACTTAAAATATGTAACTGCATGTTTGCATAGTTAGTTATGAAGGCAAGAAGGATTGAGGAATATTTTTAAATTTGAATCTTCCCAATGACTACTGTAAACGCGAAATAATTTCCTGGTGAACTGGCTAGCAGCAGTGACCGAGCCATAAAATCGTTGAACACTGGTAACTCGATTCTGTGAATGAGCTAACTGCATGAGATTTTCACGTTTTTCTTAGTTCCTAACGTCGATACAAGTCAGTTCCTTAAAACGTCCTCAACAAAGGCATCCTTCCGCTCAAGCAGATAGCGCTAGTGTGCTTTGCTACAATCTAATAAATCCAAATCCCCTACTGAAATATTATATAGCTAATATGATTAGTCATAACTAACAAATAGGTATCTAAACGATTACTTGCACGCTCTACATGAAATTTAAAATGCTAACGATGATTAACTCTACATGAAAATATTAACGACACTTTAAAAAAAGAGTAAACTGAAAAAGGAATATTTAATTTTCACTAAAAGAATGTCAGAACAATAAAGGTGAAAGAAAATAACCTGATAATTGGATAATTAACTAAACAATTTAAATAGAGGTAATCTCAAGCAGTTCCTCATCCTTCTTTTCCTAATCTTTCTTTAGATTATATTTTTCAGAGGAAAATACCACTAAAAAGAGTTTAATGAAATTAATGACCTATATTACTTAAATAAGTAAACTTAAAATTGCACTAATTGTTATAAGTAGATTTAATTTTCTACTCATTTCCAGTTTTTGAATGCTTAAGTTTTCTTACTTTTTCAGCAAAAACCTATTAGTTAAACCAAAAATATGTCTGTGATGCCGTCTTTGTGCCATGATTTTTCCCTGCTTTATTTTTACGACGATGTTTTTTAAACTGCGAAGTCTTTGAATCCCTTTATTTTCAACGGTCATGTTTTGTACCACGATATTTTAGAATGTTCTCCTTGCTCCACGATGTTCTCCTTGCTTTCTTTTCTACCATGATATTTTGTCCCGAAAATGTTTTTTTCCGCCTAGCATTGTTTTTCTTTGCGACGTTTTCGTCTGCAATGTTTTCGCTTGTAGCCCTATGGGATCTACCTCTCTTTGGCCGTGTAAACTAATCTAGATCCTACTAATCTAGATCCTATGAGCCTAGCGACTTGCACAGGCTTGAAATAATACCAGCACAGAAGAAGGGGGAGAAAAACTCTTTATTATTTTCAACTAAGGACAGAAAAGGCATGTACTTCTTGCTTTACAAGACTTCCTGCTTTACATCGACAACTTGCGGTGGAATTTAAGCGTTGTTACACAAATTAATCCATACCCAAAAAAGAGTACTGCTGGACTAGAACTTTAATTTAAGCTAACTAGTTTGAGTCGACAAACCTACCCTGCTACTCACTTCACTTAACTTCAAATTTACATCCTGGCGAGGAAATGCGTAGAGAAACTGAGCAGTTCAGGAAAGATAAAAAAATTTGAATAATAGATTAATTGAACTAAGGGAAACCTTACAACCCTCGGGTTGTCATATGACCACATGTGCTGGTTATGCATATTGATACCATCGTCACACGAAAATGTAGCTTCGAGACAAACCGAAGCTGTGAAATCAACCTGCGCTGCAGCTTCTGGCAGAAACAAAACTGTACGCGAAACATACTGTATTGCGAAAACCCAAAGTTGTAAGAAATCGCTCACGCAACTGAGCATGGGTCCTGTTATTGTTTCTTCTGTGACCGCTGAAAGCGTCGCTCGGTCTCGTCCGCAACCTTTGTTTACTTTGGATACACCTCTTGCCCATAATCTTTGGCGCAAATTCCCAAATGTGTAATGATGGAGCCATCTTCCATTTGAATAGCTTTGTCGGTCATTCCGTTTCTCTTTTCCATAAATAAAATATATTTCTGCCGTCTCCCTTTGATTGCTACCTGCCTGCTGTTTTCCCTCTGGGGGCTTCAACTGATTGTTATTTATATGATACGCCTACGAGGTATTAGCTGACTTAACTCATTAAGGCCAATATTTCTTGACCATACAAGCATAATCGTTCGAGTATGGAACTATTAGACTCTCTGTTTGACTGTAACTCTACATCCTACATCAGCAACTTTCGCTTTTTGAAAGATTCTCCAAACGAAGTCTCAACTCACTCGCTAGCAGAGATTTCCCGCTAGAGTTGAGCTATTGCGTTTGCGATTCTATGTTTCACTGCAAAAGCGATTTGTTTTTTTGTAAAAACCATTTGTCAAGAGCAGTTATACAGTGATTAGAAATGTTTTTATCGGCCTAATAATTTTCCCAAAGAGACCCCAGTTACTAACTGCACTTTTAATTTCGTTTAAATAAAACAGAGCATGGTATAATATAAAATTACATTAAGCTAGAGAGAAAACTTTCCATTTAAGAATGAGTTCAAGAATTCTAAAATTAAAATAAAATTCATAGCTTTATATATATATATACATATATATATGTTTATATAATATTAAATCTTAAATATAGTTCTTAGTAAAATCTTAATTAAATCTTTAAATATGTATATGTTTAAATATATATCATTAGTATTATAATTGCTTTAAAATAACACAGCAAAATGTTTCACTGTAGTAGAACCTACTCATTAATATATCATCAGGAACTTGTTGTTAAAGTTTTCCGGCATACAGTATTATATTCACATTCATAATAGAGTATTGTAAACACTGTTTCTTCAAATAAATCTACACTCTTAAATCATTCAACTTTTCCTTTTACTACTTCTTCTCTTCATGTTAGAGTTTCATTCAGCATAACTAAAAGCAGTTGTTATGATACTTACCGTGTCGTTACTAAACATAACGGAAATTAACTAAGAAGATCAGGTAATCACGTTTTCTTTTAAAACACTTAAATTTTTAAACTGTCGAACTGTTCAGGCAGAAAGGCCTAGTCTCATATGTTGTGTTAAATAGATACTTAACTCACTGCGATACTGGCAACTACAAGAGGATTCGATATAATTCCAATAACGCAACATAAACTTCAGAAACTTCCATGCAAGTAAAATATATCTCTACCTTTGACTGTATTTATTTATTATTATTTGCAAATGGTGCCATTTCAAGGCTACAATAGTTTACGTGTCAACATCTTGACATATTTTAAATTTCACATCAGATTTTCATACCAGAAACCTCTTTAGCAGACTCTTTACAAAATAACTGGATAGTTACGTTCGTTGCGTTAAGATATTTTCAAGTACCAAACATTTATCAGCTGTAACTGAAAGAGTTCTTGCCATTGTGCGAAGCATAAGGATTTTAACATATTGTCCACATGGCCTTCCAGGTAACCACTTCTGACTGTTACCATTCTGCAAAGTCTTTTAACACACTGTCTACGTGGCCTTCCAGGTAACCACTTCTGAGTGTTACCATTCTGCAAAGTCTTTTAATTGAATTCGAAAATTAAAATATTCTGTAATTATTTAATAAGCCAAGCATTTTAAAAACATAAACCTAGTCCTAATGTCTTAAATCTTCATCAAATATGAAATGCATTTAAGGGGTCGTACGACCTTTGAGTGAGTCAAAAGATGATTTTTTTTTACTTTTTTTCAATCTTATGTAACTTTTCTAATTCTTGTCAAAAATACTCAGTACGTTTTTCTTCATTACTTTAGTGGCTATAATTTCATTAAATGTACTTGAAGTTTCAAAATTATAATAAAAATATTAAAAATAAATTTTAAATCATAAGGCATTTTTCACATCTGATTAATCTGTACGCACACTGCGCGCACATGTACAAGAAAAGCTTTCTACCAAAATGTTTACTTTTTCTTTCTTTATGCAGAAGAATGTTAGAGAATATAACTTAACTAAAAATATTACACCATTCATACAGTTTTAATTGTTTTGTAATATAAACATTAAATCTAAACTTTTTGCCATATTTTCACATTTACTTACCTCGTAAAATCAAAAGATTTCATTAAAATACCACAATTTTAGTTCAATTAATATGAAGTAACATGATATAACTATGGTTCACATTTCATAAAGCTACATTAAAAAGTTTTTTTAATATCATGCAAGATGCATAAAAAACAGCTTTTGAGATAAAGGCCTGTAAAGTTTTCATAGCGCTATAAAAATGAGCAACGCTCTGACTTTATGATTCTAACTAATATTATTTGGCAGCTAATTTGTATTTTATGCTTTTCGTTTATGTTTTGAATAAAATTATCGAGAGAATATATATTTATCATAAAGAAATTGCATCTGAGAAAACAAATTAGCAATGTGTTTTTTAATAAAAGTAATAATTACATAATCAACCATTTCAAAGGATACATTATTGATGATAAAGATATATTGTTATCATATTTGAAAGAGAATCCGATGTGCAAACTGTGTTGTAATCCTCTAAATATTTCTGAGATAAAAAAATATATATTTTTAAAGTTCTACTGTCTTGTGTAGAATCTTGAGAAATATTGATTGCACTGAAGAAGGGCTAAAATTGCCCCTTATTAAACTCTTTAAATAATTTACAATGCGTCAACTTGACGCTAACATACTACGCCTCAACTTGGGCGGTAACTGAAACAGTAGAATCAAACTTAAGATTTCAAGAAGTTCACAAATAGTAGAATTACACTACAGGGCTCATACAATCCTGTATCCTACAGCGCGTAGATGAGTCTAGTGGCAGCAAGATAATAGCAATTAAGCCACGAATAATCAGCAGTAACTGCTAAGCAGAAGCTTGCGTATAAGCACGCACGGAAATTTACCGAACTCTCTCTCTCTCTCTACTAGAACATTGATATTTAAACTTATTCTCCCGCTATTAAAATTTGCATTTCTTACGCGCGCTACCAAATTTAAATATTCTGCCACTGACAATTAGGGGAATGAAGGCTAATAGGAAAGTAACTTAAAATTAAATTTAACTGTTTATTTAAAATAAACATAAATCCTTACATATTGGTAATCAGTTTCTTGAACAAGGCGTTCAAACTTTTGTCGACATACATAACTTATATACTATCACAAAACACTGTCACTGTTCATAATATTTATATACACAAGTTAAAAACCTCCAGGATCATACATTATTCCTTCTGAATCCATTTGCTGATGTTCTAAACTTGTTTTGGATATTTTCCTTGCTTTTCCTGCTTCTATAGTGTTTTGAACTGCTCTCTTCTTAGCAGTATTTTCTACGTTTCATATCACTGCAAAGTTGAGACTTTATTGCATTTAGAACTGGATAGATACCCATTTGCCTCATAGCAGATAGCCTACTGTTTTTACCCATATTAAATAAAATTGCTGCTTCATATACAGCAATATACAGCGTTACTCTAAGTAATAAAACGAGTTTTTAATGTCATGTACTAAGAATAAATAGATTCGTTTGATTTTTAATAGTCTAAATACTATTATGTAAATTTCATTTAATTTATAATATACCTAACTTATAATTGCGAACTTCTGGAGCATTCTTGTGCTTAATGAAGGATCTTTCTATCTTCTTTTAAGATGTCGCTGCCCCAACTTGTCAGAAACTGGGGTAGTGACTGCTACTATGTCTGAATTTACACAGAAACATAAGAAGGGGTTAAAGCCCTTTTTATTTTATCTTTAAAATGACAAATGCGTCTACTTGACGCTCACAAACTGCGCCAACCCGGCGGTTTAACTAAAGCAGAACGCAATAACTGAAAGCAATAACTAGACGAACAAATATCAAAGCACTACCGCCTAAACTAATCGCGTTTTTAATTACCGCTGAGATTCAGCAAGATTACTGATTAAACAGTTGAAAGCTAGCTCTTCTGCAAAGCTAGGCACACAAGCCGACACGCACCGATCTAAATTCTACCGAGCAACCTCAGTAGCGTAACTTTCAAAGCAAGACTCTCAAACTCTGGTTTCCTTTCCTATTTTAATTCAACTAGCTTCCGCTAAATTTGAATAAACTGCGCGTGCTACTGCAATTTACATACTCTGGCACGGGCATTTCTAGGGAAAAAATGAAGGCTAAACAGGAAAGATAAGTTAAAATAAATGTTAGTTAAAATAAATATAAACCCTACAGTCTTATAATTGATTATTTTATGACAGTGATAAGTAAATTGAGTAATACATGTGCAAACATTTTATGCATTCATGATATAGCTATTTTTTTTAAGTCTTCATGATTTGTCTTGGTGTTTTTCCCCAAATAACTCTGAAAGTCTCTGAAACATTTTCCTACATTTTTACTGGAAATAGAATATCGTTGTGTAAGGGAAATTTATTTCAACGGTTTCTAGAGATTTTATATATTTTAAATAACCAGTTTAATTCCAGTTTAATTTAATTTGAAGTTTTCTTTCCTATGTGCCTTCATTTCCCTAATTGTCAATGCCAGACTATTTAAATTTGATAGCGCACGTGAAGTAAAGCAAATTCTACCATTGGGAGAAAAAGTTTAAGTATCAAGTTCTAGAAGGGAAAGTTAGAGAGTGTGGGAAAATTCTGTGCTTATTGTAATGTGAGCTTCGGTTTAATATTTATTGCTGGTTAAACGGGGCGTAACAGCTATTACTTTTCTGCCACTAAATTATCAATGCTCTGTTAGAAAACAGGATAGTCTGAGCCCTGAAACGTAATTCTACTACTTGTTGATATCTTCAAATTTTTAATTTAGTTCTTACTTTTACAGTTACCGCCCAGGCAGAGGCGTAGTTTGTTAGCGTCGAGTTGACGCATTGTAAATTCAATCATTCGCATTCAAATAAAAGAGTGTAATAAAAGGTAGTTTTAACCCTTTAGTGCAGTCACTACTCTCCAGTTTTTACATAAAAGTTAGACAAGTAGACCTTACAGGTTAACTTACTTTATTTACTCATAAAAAAGTACGATATTAGTGATGCTGCTTTGCTAACGAAACGCGAGTCAAATTCCAACAGAAATATTTGTTAAAACTTGACGAAAATACAAATCACATTAAGTGAATTCACAAATGAAGACTTTGTTTCACTGGCGGAAGTTTCGCATTCATTAATGTAGCAAATATTCCGGAAATTTGTGAGCCTGTTTGGAAAATAGCATTATTATTATTTTTTTTTTATTTTGATCACTAACTTCCAACGCATTGGCTTCTTATGTGTACAATTACATTAAGTGAAGAGATTAAAAATTTCTTCTTCAGTGAGAAGGGTCGTGTACGTCAAAATCATTTAGATTTCAAAAAATTTGATCTCGCTTTAGAAAAAATTATCATTGATTTATGGGTAAACTTACTTGTTAGAGAAGCCACCTTAACGCAGTTTGAAACCTCTTACGGAAGAAAAGGAATGATGACATACGATTGCAAAAAATCATTTATTTTAAATTTAAATTACCTAATTATCTCGAAAATCTATAAATTACTATTACAGTCGTCTTTTTGGTTCTTTTTTTTTGGTGGAAATTTTAAAGCAACCTCTTTAAGAATAGAATCAAAATAATCGTTCCGTTTATTGATTTTCAAGAGAAAAGCTGTATTTTTTTGAAATACTCCATAGTTTCTTCCATTGCAATCGAAATCAAGCACATATTTTAAAAGAGAGTTTAAGATGAAATTGCCAAAATTTATCAACTTAAAACTCCGAACACTGTGTTACAAGTAAAAGACTGAATACCAAAATGACGGTCTTGCTTCTTAAAACTGAAGAATTGTTATGAGCAAGGTTGCTAAAGTTCAGAACATACTGAGAGTCTGGCGATTTCAGTTGAGGTGGTTTGCGCTAATACGTAAGTACTAATTTATGATACAGGAATTACATTTAAATGAATGCAAATTAAAGTGCCCTTAATGTATAAGCTTTGTTTCTAAATATTTAAGTTGTAGTACTGTCTATCTTATACTGTCTATCTCTTGTGAGAAATCTGGAAAATAGTGACTGCACAGAAGAAGGGTTAAACTACCCTTTATGACACACTTTAACTTATTTACAATGCGTCAACTCGACGCTAACATACTACGCCTCTGCTTAGGCGGTAACTGAAACAGTAGAAGCAAAACTCAAGAATTCAAGACATTAATAAGTAGTAAAATTAAACTACAGGGCTCATACAATACCGTATCCTACAGCGCGTAGATGATTTTAGTGGCAGCAAGATAATAGCTGTTAAACCACCAGCAATAAATACTAAGCCGAAGCTTTGCGTTACAAATACGCACAAAGTCTCTCTAACTTTCCCTTCTAAAACTCGATATTTAACCTTTTTCTCCCACTAGTAGAATTTGCATTTCTTATACTCGCTACCAAATTTAAATATTCTGGCACTGACAATTAGGGGAATGAAGAATATAAGAAAGAGCTTCAAAATAAATTTAACTGGCTATTTAATATAAATATTAATCCCTACAGCTTCCCTAAAGTGTCAGCTTGAATGAGGAAAAAAATATAATATTTGTATTGACACAGTTTCATTGGCTGGGATATGTATACATAAGATGCAAAACACTGTTTGTAATAATAGCAAAACTAATTTATTGCATTTAAAGCGGCATATATATATATATATATATGATATATAATCAGTTAGCGATGCTGACTACCATACCGAAGGGCTGGGGTCCGAATACCGGAGAAGGCATGAATGTTTGTAAATGTATAGTGTCTGTGCAGCAAGGGGGGCACTCTAAATATGCGGCGAGCAGAAAGTCCTCTCGAGAGGTTGGTG
>KK121944.1:69313-80038 GCA_000611955.2 Stegodyphus mimosarum
GAGGGGCAGGACCTTCGGACCCATCCCCACGGTGTGCTCTCCATCAAAATTGGGGGCGGAACTGAGCAAAGTTATACTGTCACCTGTAAGGTTCTCAAAGCTCTTGCTAGCGACTGGAGCAATTTTGCACTTCTTGCCACGATGATTTTCGTGAGCTTGTTCTGATGTTACTGTCAGCCAAGACAGTTTCAGACAGTGTGAGTGAGGTAAGTTACAAAAACCACAGCATCATATATATATATATAGATAGATAGATAGATAGATATAGATAGATATATAGATATATAGATATATAGATATTTGAGCTAAATTTCATGGAACTGAAAATTTAGTACGATCCTGTAGACGAACCTTATAATCACTCTATTCTTACTTTGAATAAAATACGGGTCAGCAATTATTTTCATCTGGTAATTAAAAAAATGCATCTACTGTTGCTTCATGTTATGTCCTCATTTTATTATAAGAATGGTAAAGTTCTCTTAGTTGCATTTGAATAGGTATTTAATATAAGTTTAAACTCATATAAAGCATTACTCAGAATCTGCATAAAAATCTAAAAATAATTAGCTTTGAATTAAGGTGCAGAAAAGTTTCTGAAATAATGACAAAACTAATTTATTGCATTTGAAATGGCCAGGGAAATTAATAATCAGAATCTTAACAAAGGTTTAAAGAAATAACAACAGGTTTAATATCATCAATATTGGTGGTTTTTCCTGAATTACTTTACAAACTTTAATTGAAAGTATTGAAGAAGATTAAAATTTCATGCCTGATTCTATCCACTGGCCAAAAGAGTGAAATAAACACTCTCCGCTTTAAGATCAAAGAAGATTAATTAGCAGCTGAACTGCGTAGTATATTTAGGATAAATTATCGATAACCTTCTTAAGACAGTATGAGGGTTCGTCAAGCTCGCTAATCAGCCTTTCTATTTACCTTCTTCTTGATTGTTTGGAATTTCTGATTATTAGTGGTAAAACATTAAATTTTAACTTTTTTATGTATATTTTCGAACAGAGGAAAAACAAGGGAGGCTTAAAAATACCTAAAATTGAGCATAAACATATGGGTTTTAATGCGCTGAAAAAATAATAGTTTCTTACGTACTCACTTGTCTTCAATAACTGACAACATTCAACTTTTATTTGGAGTTTATAAAAACAGAAACGAGTCTCAGTGCATTTAAAAAACGAAGTTGACCTTCTTTTAGGAAAAAAAATTATGTCGAAGAAAATCTGTTCTGAAGGAGAAATGAAATCAAGTCGATCGAAGGCAAGCATGCCAGCTTTAATAATTGGCAAAGTTGAATTTCGCCAATTATTAAATCTGGCACGCATCCCATGAAGCTATTAGAAATCTTTGCTTTTGTCTGCGGTTTAAAGCATAGTTATATTGAAGCGTCAAAACATATTTTCAAATCCTTATTCTTAAAATAATAAACGCTAAGTGCTGGAAGTTATTCGTAAATTGAAGCCTAACTCGTAAAGTTTTACGTATAAATACTCATGTAGATCTAAACACTTTTTCTAAGAACAGGAAACCTTTGAGTTATTAGTACTTGATGATGCTGTTTCATTGATTTATCTTCCGAAAGCAATTTATGTTTTCGGTTTATGTTAACTTTTTGTGTGAACGTATTTAAATTACATACTATGGCAATTTGGAATATATTACACACCCATTAATACTACAGTTATAACACGGAGTTAAAGAAATAACTATTCGGTGTTTTAAAATAGTCCATTTGTGACATAGCTGCAGAGTTTCAACCAGCAACAGTTATAATTCATCCGCATTTAAAATTTTAACAAATATTTTAGTGTTCGATTTCTACAATTAGTTTGCAATAAGCATGAACCTACAGCCTTCATATGCACCAGCTACAACTAGAAGTTTTCTAATTACAACTTAAATTAAAACTACATATTATATTCTTACTGATGCACTAATATATTAAAAGATCTTAAATTTCAAAGCAGCAGCACATGTTAAGTGTTAGAAAATCAAGCAACATTTTCCAATAAGCGATATAAGTATATCTCGAGAATAATAATAGCATATCCCAAGACGAACTTTATGAAAAGGTTTCGGGCTCAAATATTAGGTTACAATCATTTGCAAGGAAGAGTATGATTACAGCCTAATTAAATGAAAACTCGTTTGTCAAGTAATGAGTTTTGGGTAGAAAACACGCTCCATTAGCTTGGCGTTGAAGGAAATACACAAGACAGGATACAGATGATCTCTTCATTACTAGGAACCAGGGTATAAAGACGATAGGCGATGAGAGGATTTTCTTCCCGCCTCAGGAATTCCTGCCCTGTTTAAGTTAAGTCGAGAGATTTGCTTTAAGCTGAAGGAATAAATTTCAGTTCCAGCACACGATGTGATCTTCCCTTTTCTTTTACGAGCTAAAGAGGTATACTAGCAATTCAAAAAGTACTGCTTACTAAATTAGACGTTTAGTTACCGTAAAAATTTTGTCTTTTAATGTTAATTTTACAGAAGGTTATGTTCAATGAAAATGTGACATTGGACGTAAATAACCTCAGCGTAATTTTTACACTAAAATAAGTTTAAATTTTATTATAATTTGGAGAGTTTGTATAAAGAATAAAATAACTGCGTAAAGCAAATTGTGTTGCGAGAATAAATTTTTAAATGTCACGAAATAATGATTATTACTAAAACTATTTCCTTTGCATTTAAAATAATCCTCATTTTTTTTCACGAATGTCATTTGATGGGTTTCCTTAAAAATATATCTTATCAAGTATCTAGAGATTAACAGATTTTTAACTCTTAGAAAATAAATATACTGTGATCGAAAAACGTATTATCAAAGAGTAAACTCTCTCTCTGTCACAATCATTAAAAAAATTAACGATCATCTTAAATTGAGCACGAATGAACGGCATGAACATTTTACGTTAAAGCACATATGTGCAGAGGCGGAAGTTGCTTTTTATCACCAGAGATACTACACTCACGTTTGTGAAAATTGCAACACCATGAAGGACTTACGCGAGTGAGCTGAAATTTTCAGGAAATACAAAGTAGCGCATGATATGCAAATAATTAGAATTGCAAATCCGTAGCGCATGCGTATGCTGAGCAGCGCCCTCTGAACGGCTGATGGATCCGAATAAATAGACGGCTGTAGCGAGGCGTGTATGGTTATCGGTGGTTATCTGCTAGTGGTAAACGTTAACTCAATCTGTACTTATGCCTCGTCGACGAAAGAGAGCGAGATTTGAACAACTTACAGAGTTTGAACGAGGGAGAATCATCGGCCTTCGTGAAGCTGGATTGTCGTATCGTGCAGTAGCCTCTCGTGTGCAGCGTAACAGCAGCACAGTGATGCGCGTTTGGAAGCAGTGGACGGACGAGTGTCGGACAACTCGGAAATCCGGGAGTGGACCCCGAAATGTGACGTCAGCTCGCGATGATAGACACCTGGTCCGCATGGCGCGGACGGACCGTACAGCTTCCTCTAGACAATTGGCAGCACTGTGGTCAATAGCTACAGGTGTTTCATTGTGTGCTTCATCAATTCGTAGACGTCTGCTGCAGTGTGGACTGCGCGCACGGACTCCTTTATACAGGATCCCCCTAACGCACGACCATCGCCGCCTGCGGCTACAATGGGCCAATCAGCATAGAGACTGGCGTGCTGATTGGCAGCATGTCGTGTTTTCTGACGAATCCCGCTTTAATTTGTGGTACCATGATGGCCGCATTCGTGTCAGACGCTATGCCGGTGAACGCCACCTTCCGGAGTGCATTATCGAACGCCACAGTGGACGAACACCCGGAGTTATGGTCTGGGGCGCCATAGCATATCATAGACGATCTCAATTGCTACGAATTGTGGGCAATCTGAACAGCAACCGGTATATCCGTGAAGTTCTACAGCCCGAAGCTGTTCCCTTCCTTCAAAGCTTGCCAGGCGCTGTATTTCAACAGGACAATGCCCGCCCTCATACTGCTCGGATTGTTAAATCCTTCTTTGCAGCGCAGCAGGTACAGCTTCTTCCTTGGCCTGCGTGTTCCCCGGATATGTCGCCAATTGAACATGTGTGGGATGTCATTGGTCGGCGTCTTGCTCGTGATCCTCGTCCTGTTGCGTCTGCAGACGAACTTTGGGTACGCGTACAAACGATATGGAATGCTCTTCCTCAGTCAGACATTCAAACTTTGTTTGACTCCATGCCACGTCGTGTAGCAGCACTTATTGCGGCGCGTGGTGGCCACACAAAATACTGATTCTGATCTCTTGTTCTTGTTTGTTTGCTTTGAACATTTAATCATTTATTTGTACCACTACCACTCAACTGTGTATTAAATTGCATTCAATTATGACGATTCCTTCTTGGTGTTGCAATTTTCACAAACGTGAGTGTATTAGTTTCAACCCTCACTTGTGTTACCATTCCGCAAAGCGTCAAACATTATTTGTCTTTCAAATTAAATAAAGGAAATCAGTGATTCAAAAAAAAGTATATTGCCGCTTCCCGACTTAATGTATTTTTATTCCCCGCGTCACTTTGTTGCCATTTGGCGAAGTCTAAGATTTTTAAATTTTCTTCTGAATTTAATCTGCCTGTTATTCATTAACAAACTAAGTTATTTAAAAGCAATCAGTTCTTTACCTATTTTATAAATTACCAGCTTTATCCCTGAAATGACGCTAGGGGGATTTATTAAAAGCATTATATATTTTCTCTTTTTTTAATAGTAATTATTTTAGGTTGCTGGCAGCGACAGCGTCTAAAGGCTGTTGCTTTAAAATGGTCACTTCAAGCTATAGTGACTCTTCCTTCATTTAAGCTCCTAACGTGTGCCGTCATTCCCCTACATAGGTTGTTAGACAACCGCAGGGAATTTTAGCAAATTTATTCAATCTTTTATACGGAGCAATCGTTCTTATAGTTATGAGTCATGGTTTGGGTGGTAAAAATGGCCTTGAAGCACCTATTTTAAAGTAACAGACTTTAGTTATTTTAAAAGTAACAGACAATAAAAGTCATTCAAAAGCGAAGTTCGAGACTAATAGCCCGCCTGAGCTAAGAAGTGTACGGCAACAATACGCTGTTTAAAAAAAAATATTTTGCTTTTGAGTGTTATGTCGCGTAAGTGCGAAGAAAGTTATGTTCAAGAATAAGGTTAAAATGGCAAATTTTTAATTTAGAAATCAAACAACAAAAATCAGCGTTATATTTGCAAATTTTCCCAGGACTAGTTTCGAAGGTTTTACCAAACCATCATCCTCAGCTGCTAAAGTATAAATGAACGAAATAAGATACGAATGATTGGACAGGAGTAAAAAAAGCATTTGTTGCTTCATGGGAGCTCAATCACTTATTTATTGACGATAGTCTGAGCCTGCTTGATTATCAAATACACATAGCAGTTGCCTATTTGGGACTCTTTGTTTCAAGAAAACAATCTTGCAGAAAACTGAGTGTTCAACAGCTTTCTAAAGCTTCAAAATGAACATTTTATTGTGAAAAACCCATAAAATAGCCAAAAAAGATGACAGCTAAACCCTTGTACAGCAAAACTAACAAATATCTGTAAAAAATGTAACGTTGGACTGTGCTTAACATGCTTTCTCACATTCCGGCTACGTAAGAATGATTAGAAGCGGACTATACCAGTGTTCTATTTTTAGGACAGGTTGTATTAATCAAAATATTAAAAATTTGGTAAGTTTTTTTATTTGATATATATATAAACTTAGAGAAAGACATATTTAAGAATTTATAAAATAAATATTAATTTTTTGAATGCTTGGTAGGATATGGGTTAAGTATGGAACTCGGAATTTATTGATGGGACAATAAACGACCCAAAAGTTAAATTTCTGTAAAATACGGGCAAATTCATAGCTAATTGATGGAAAGAAAGGAATGGCAACAGAAATCTTATGATCTCCTAAAACAAGAGTGTGCCTTACTCTTGTTTTTTTGTCACCAAACGAAACAAGACACACTGTATCGGGTGTCTTTATTTTTTGATGTGTTGAGATGAGGATGTTTTTAACTACTTGGTTAATAACATAGGGTAAAAAGCTACTGTCAATAGCTGCTGCTTTTAAATAATTTAGTTTTTGATCAAGAGTCAGTTTGGAAGAGTAAACTTGAAGTGCGCGGAAAACAAAGAAATAAAATGGAGATAACTTTAGGCCCCGGATGACATGATTTGAAGTGCGGTGGAAGGCAAACCGATGAAGGTTTCAATTCTAGATGTTCAACTCTATTAGATAATAACATTTATATCATAAAAAATTCAATTGAATTTGTTAGAAAAGTTAAAATCATTTCTCCTAGAAATTTACTCATGGTTTCTTTTGATGTAAAATCATTATTCACCAATGTTCCAGTGGAGGCTGCATTAAAATGTCTAGAAACCAGACTTCGTGAATTTCATTTCTCCTGCATCGAAATAAATGACCTAATTTTCCTTACTCAACCCTGTTTGAAACAAACGCATTTCGTTTTCCAAAATACGTATTACGAGTAAACTGAGGGATTAGCCATGAGAAGCCCTCTTAGTTCCATCGTGGCTGATATCTACACGTATTATTATGAATCAAAATTATTTGAAACTTTAAACTTCCCAGTATGATTCCGCTAAGTAGACCTTGTTTGATGGTAGCCTGTTTGACGGTAGTAAAGATAATTTAAATAAAGTTCTTTCAATAATGAATTCCATTGATCCTGCTATTCAGTTCACTTTCGAACTTGAAACATGCAATTTTCTTCAGTTCCTCGAACTTTTAACACACGTAACACATCCAACTTCACTACTGCGGTTTACCGTGAATCTTCATCGATTTGCCTTCCACCACTCCTAAAATCATGTTATCCGACTAAAGAAAAATTAGCTTCATTTTATTCCTCTGTTTTCGATGCACTTCACGTTTGCTCCTCCAAACTGTCTCTTGATCAAGAACTAAATTATTTAAAAGCAGTAGCTATTGGCAATCAAGCAGTTAAAAAATTCTCATCTCAACACACCAAAAGGCACACTCTTGTTTTAGGACATTATAAGAATTCTGTTGCTATTCCTTCCTTTCCATAAAGTAGATATAAATTTGCCCTTATTTTACAGAAATTTAACTTTCGGGTCGTTTATTCTCCTTTCAATAAAATTCCGAGTTCCATACTTGAGGACCCCATTCCGGATATGAATTCCTAGGGTATTTACAGGATTTCTTGCCAGTGTGGTTTGCTTTACATTGATCAAATTAAGAGAGCCTCAAAATTTCGAGTTAAGGAACACTAGGCATGTCTTAGGAAAAAGGAAACGCAGAAATCCTCTGTTCCCCAGCATTGTTTGTCCGAAAATCACATTTTCCCTTTTCTGCAGCCAAAATTATTCAAAAAAAAAACATCTTCCATTGGTGAATTAGATTTTCTAGAAACGTTTAACATTCAAAATATTTTTTTGTTCTAATTAACGACCCCAATTCCAAGCCATCTTTACCTTCCTTCAGCCTTTAAGGAAATTATGCTTTAGTCTTCTTGTTTCATCAATAGATGGAGTCAGTAGTTTAACCAACGTCCAGCCATTCTTATCTTATCACTATATTTTATCTCGCTCATTTGCACTTTGGCAGTTGATGGTTACCACCGAAACTAGTTCTGTGAAAATTTGAAGGCTGAATTTTGCTGTTTGACTTTTAAATTAATATTTGTTCGGCATGTTATTTTACCTTAATGACAAATTTGTTTAGATCAGCTGCTTAAGAAAACTGAACATTGATATAACAAACTGGCTAAAGACTTGAAAAAATGAGAAAATATATGGCAACACTTAAAAATCTATAGGAAATTCTAAAATATGATAATTTTAAAAACTATTTGATTATAGTGTTGAGTTTTACGTGACATAAATGAGAAGAAAGTGATATTTAAGAAAACCTTAACTGGATTTAAAAACGGGGAATGGGAAGTAGGTCTACCTCCAGGTGGTGTACCCCGGTCAACGTCTTGTACGTCAAAAGGATCTATAGCTCGGGCAAGAGATCCGGCTCTCATTGTGAAGTTTTGAGGATTTTGCAGAAGAATTGTGGCTAATCGCAAACAAAATCATCGGAACTTCTCCATTCTTTAAGGGCCTATGACACTGACGTTTTTATAATCATGGAGGCTAACCTTGCAGACAAATATAACAAATATTTCCGATTCAAGGTTTGCACTATCTATAGTGTACCCAAGGCTAATTAAATTTTCCGTGGGCTTTTGATTGGAGTTAAATCATGTCTCCCAACAGACCTTAAACTTATTAAAGGAATGGCACTGATCAAGAAAAACGTGAAGTCCCCCATCTTAATACCTAGAAATTTTATAAGTATTTAATTTTTTTTTCAATTTACTCTCCTTGAGGAATTAAACCAGACTTTTCTTCTCCTTCCTGTCTCAAGTACATCTTTTTTCCTGGGGATTTCAGCGCACACTCCCATTATTGGGGACATAGTAACAGGAACCGTGCTGGCGAGGCAGTTAAAGAATTAATTAATTCCAGCCCTTTTGATCTAATATATAATGATAAGGACCTTCTCACTTATTTACATTATTGACACCAAATCTACTATTAGTAACTCCCGATCTTAGTCACTCTTGTAAAGGTAGGATTCGTGAAGACCCTAGTTCCAGCCACCGCCACGTTGTTGCAGTTTTCCATTTCAATTCCTCACTTCAGTGGACCTACGTCTAAGATGTCTTGGAAGTTTAATAAGGCCAATTGGAAACTTTTTAGACATCTCTCGAAAGAATTTTTGGACCTTAAAACGTTGATCTCTGTTCGAACATAGAAACCTTATTTACATTCATACGAGACAAAGTTATCGTGTCTGCTAAAAAGAGTATTCCAAGGTATAAAGTGAAGAAATAATAAATGTTTTTGGTCACCAGATCTACAGGATACAAAGCAGAAACGTGAAGGACTCAGGCGAAAATCCAAACTGACTGGCCGCCACCCAGATGTTGTGATTTGGAGAATACAAGCTGTAATTTTTAAGAAAAACGTTCTCCTAAAGAAAAGATCCTCTTTTCGGGCCTTCATATCAAGTATTGATTTTCATAAAGAGAGAGGAAAAGCTTACAGTTTTGTTGCGAGTAAACAAGGAACTGGATATAAACAACAGTTTCACCACAAATCTAGAATTATTACTTCTAATCCCAGGATTTCAAATTCCTTTGGGCAAACCTTTTCCAGTCTAAAGCGCAAGGAAAGTTATGCAAGACATCATCCTAGGAAAGTAATCTGGAAACCTAGAGCAAAATAAAAGAGGGAAGCTTGTTGTGTGAGGATGGGGTCATATTTAATGCCCCTGTAAACTTGAACAAACTAAAGATAGCACTGAATTATTTAAAACGACGAAAGTCCCCAGGCGAAGACTGTATTTTCACCGAATTGCTTATGCACTTCTAGAACCTATCAAACTGCTTTGATTCTTTTTTAATATTATCTGGACCTCCGCGACTCTACATTCTCAATGGTGCCAATGTATGATTTTATTCCGATCCATAAAAATGACAAAGACCCATAGTATATCGAGTTATAGTATTTATTTTCCAATTTCCTTAACTAGCACTTTGTGTAAGGCCACGGAAAGAATCCTTTTTGAAGATTAAATTGGTATCTTGAAATAAATAAGGTCCTTGAAGAAGACAAAGCCAGCTTTAAAAGGTTCAGGCCCACTAACTAACATGTGGCTTTATTAAACTAGTAAACCAAAGACACTATGCATAAAAGACAAATTTTATCGGCCGTCTTCGTTGATTTTAAGTTAGCTTATGACATCGTGTGGAAGGAAAGCTTTCTTTTGAAGTTTTCAAACATCGGCATTCATTCTAACATACTTAAATGGTATTAAGACCTTCTGAATAATAGGCTTTGCAGGGTTAGGTACAACAACTGTCATTCAAAATACAGGCACTTTTAGCACTTTTTGTCTTTAGCTGCTGTCTTTTTAATATTTACATTAATAATCTGGTAAGTGAACTCAAATTAATTAACGACGTTAGATATCTTCTTTACGCTGGTTACCTGGTCATCTGACCAGTATCTCCCAAAACACTGCAGAGCATAACATCAACTCTATTCTGAATAAAGAGCTGCTAACCACAGAACACTGGACCAGATGAAAGTAAACGTTGATAAGACTTAAAGTTGAGTCTTTCTCCTTGACCCACCTGTTCTTCCTTCCACATCTTTTTTAAGAAGGACATTTAATACCAACTACTGAAAATTTCAAGTACTTGGGTGTAACCCTCGACAGAAAATTTTCCTTAAAATCATACATAGAGGATACAATACGTCGAGCTTCGAAAAGACTCTCTCTGTTAAAGATTTCAGCGAGTTCCAAGTGGGGTTGCTCAAAAACTACTCTCAACACCACTTCTAATATCTATTCTGTTTCTATTTTATATTCCTATTCTGTTTCTATTTTACATTTCTATTTTATATTCCTATATATATATTCCAAATTCTATTTTACCTATTCTGATATACCTTTGTGAATCGTTTATCGATGATATATCGTTATGACCTCTAATAAAATTCTCAGTAATCTGGAACCATTCCAGAATCATGTGCTGAGAATACAGAGGCAGTGGAAACAACTAATATTGATTTCATGCAATTATGTACTAATAACAAACCTATTAGTGTATTTGGGTAAGTGCTGTACTTCATTGGGAGAAACAT
>KK121944.1:80080-100135 GCA_000611955.2 Stegodyphus mimosarum
CCTGTCCTTTTGGAATCAGGTCCTCTTTGGGCCTGAGCGGAATTTGAAGACATAAATTGGGAAATCCAGGGAGTTTATGAAGTTATTTCAAGTTTGAGTCTAAATTTAAAATTTGAACATTTCTTATTACCTTTTAACCTTTTTGCAAACAAGGGTTTCTCCATCAACATCTTACTTGATCAATAGGTGTTCAAAACCGAGACTAATGAAGAATGCTTGCGAGTGTGTACTGATGGTTAAAACATAAGTTACCTCATTAAAGCCGATGCAGGTCTTCCTTGTGAGTTTGTCTTTATATGCACAAATTGGCCTATATGTAACTTCTCTTAATGGTGAAATTTTGGCCATACAACGAGCCCTGCTACAACTACAGACCCATCTGGGGCGTTTTTCAAAGGTGCTCTTCTTATCACATTCCAGAGCCGACATTTAGGCTATTGACTTGTAGGGATTTATATTTATTTTTAATAACGAGTTAAATTTAAGTTACTTTTCTATAAGCCTTCATTCCCCTAATTGTCAGTGCCAGAATATTTAAATTTGGTAGCGCGGGTAAAGAATGCAAATTCTGCCAGTGTGAGAAAAAGTTTAAATATCTACGTTCCACTAGGGAAAGTTAGAGTCTGGGAAAGCTCTGTGCGTTGTTAAACTTAAGCTTCCTCTTAGCAGTTACTGCTGGTCAGACGTGGCTTATTAGCTATTATCTTGCTGCCACTAGACTCATCTACGTGCTGTAGGATACAGTATTATATGAGCCCTGTATTTTAATTCTACTACCTGTGAATATCTCCAATTTTGAGTTTGATTCTACTGTTTCAGTTACCGCCCAAGCAGAGTAGTAGTATGTTAGCGCCAAGTTGACGCATTGTACATAATTCAAAGAGTTCCATAAAGGGCAGTTTTAACCCTTCTTCGGTGCAATCACTATTTCTCCAGATTCTACACAACAGACAGTAGAACCGTACAGACTTACAGAGTGATTCCCCTCTTCACATGTCGGTTGCTGTTTCCATCTTCTTAAATGGCTTTCAAGTAATGACAAGGTGGTTGTACTTCAATGGAATCCTGCCCATTGTGGAATTCATGGTGTTCATGGTGTTCCCGATTGCCGATTTCCTGGTGTTCAGGTTGACGTTTTTGTTTTTATTTGTAGAATGTACAAAGGAGTTTTCACGGCATATATAAATAAGCATCATTTTGAGATCGTTTATTTAATTTTAGAGTTTACAATATAAAAATTGAAGCCTCTTCTCATCATGACTACCGGATGGCACAAGGATGTTGCTTCATAACAAATTATTTGAAATTTATCCTCAGCAAACAGTGGAGTTATAGATATTTAGTATCTTAACGTATAGACCACATAAAATTATGCTTTATTAATTTCTTTGCAGTCACGAACCGGACAGTATTATCCTGAGTACGGCGAGCATATTGCTTTTGCGGCTAAAAGAGGGTAATATATTAAAAATGTCCTTTTCAAAATTTGTATTCAGTAGAAAATAACTATGGCTAGCCACTTCTAAAATGTCATCTGTATCAGGAAAGTGGAAAATGAATACGAGAACGCTCAAGTATTTCTTATATGAATAAAATACATTTATAATCATCCCTATTCTTCTTTCGCTTTCCAGCTAGTGAAGAGTTACTCTTTATGACTTATTGCAGTATTGCAGTATGAACGAAAATGTATTACTTAAAATTGCCCGCACGTGCTGTAATTTTTGTCATGATCAATACAAAAAAGAATGTTTAGTTGTCTAGCTATAAGTTCTTCTATCACAAGCTTATTGAAACGTATTTTTTTTCTCCTGACTTTTCTCCACACTTAGCAATTCGGATGCATCTTTAGCAAGTAGAAGAATAAGAGAAAACATTTATATTTTTCATAACGAGAAATAACTACGTTTAGCTTCAGATTAAAATTCTGATAAAACTGCTGAACACTGGTAGTTCGACCTGGGTTCATCTTGGAGAACAGACTGGATGCATGGGAGTTTACGTGTTTCTTCCTATGGGTAACGTGAACTTGAGTTACTTTCCTTTAAAGCGTCCTTTCTCTAAGTATATTTCATTAGCTAAATAGCCCTCGACTTTTTGCCATATTCTAACTAACACTAATCCTAAAATGTTTTACTGCGAAATTATATTCAATTATCTCAGTCTTCAATATTAGCCCAGTTTTGCTTTCGAAATAGGTTTTCGCAGTTCTTGAGCTTGAAAAAAGCAGAAGAAATCTTTAATGCTTCTCTATACTTCTGCATTCGTAGATTAAGACATTATTAAAGCTTAGTTCTACAAGCTCTAATAATGTCTTAATCTCTTCAGAAAAGTAATGAAATTTGTGCCATTTCAAAAGGAAATTAAAGAGAAGAAAAAGTAAAAAGATTTGTGACCTCATTAACGGTTTAGATATTCCGCTCATTCAAAATCATGAATCCAGAGGGCTTTTTATTTAGGTGTGATTTAGTAGGTGGTTAAGTTAAGAAATGGTAATCGATTGCTTAAACTAATGTTCACTTCCACCTTAATTATAAACAGGAAACTCGAACAATGGTTTGACAAAGAACTAATAAAGTATATCGTAAAAGAATATTGATAATGAGGAAATTAATTTAGGTGGAATTTATTACCTTTATCTGGAATAGCAGCAGGTTGATATTTAACAAGCTGCGAACAAATTGAATTTTTTTTTACTTAGTTGAGACAAAAAAATAAAAATTCCTTTATTACAGAGTAGTTACAGAGAAGACTTACAGGAAAACAAAATGCAAGTTTTAATTCTTATACATCTACAACGTACGCAAATTCAGTGTGAGTTATTTTTTCTTTGCTTTTCTTGGCAGCTAATTCATTTTATTTAAACATATGTAATCTTATTCAGAGTGAATAAAGTATATTAAATCTTCACATTTATGAATCATTTGCAGACGTATGTGTGGTACATGGAGTGTCTTCGGGGCATGCATTCAGTTGCTATGAAGCATTAATCTTCCTAACATTTGAAGACATGCCTTAAATTAGGTTCCTGAAACACGCATTAGAAAGATACATTTCAGCAATCATAGTTCCAAAACACACGTGACGCTTTGCATCTAGTCTCTTTCCTCTGTACATGGGTAGTCTTAATGGTTTTGACATATTTCAAGACGCACGCATATGCGCACTTTTAATGGTACTGGACAAATATTTTTGAATATATGCAACGACTTAAATGAGTGAAAGGTTCAATGATCTATCATTCAAATGACGTGGTTGATTAGTCCAGAATAATGTATTTCTGCGATGGATTCTGGAAGCGAAAACCCTGGCAATTAAATAAATTCTTTCAGAAATACTGCAGAACTAAATTATCTCTTGAATGGTTGGCTGTATTTCAGATACATGTTTTCTGCTTAAATGGATAAAAAAAGATACGTTTTCAAGCTGTGAAAATTTTGGACACATGATATCGATTTGTACAAATACATAAAATTTAATTTTCAAGACGTTACCTCTTACAATGAAACTTCAAATTAGAAAATTTCTCCTTAGAAGTTGATCAATCTAAAGTAACGCAGTTCTAGAGTATAGGAAATTAGCTTGCAAGCAGATTTACCAGTATCATGTGACTCAAAATATTTTTACCTAGAAACAAAATTTATATTCATAGCTTTCTATATCACTAATTTTGCACATTCTCCAAAATTTTATTTAATAAAATTCTAGCATAATTTTGATTGCACGAAGATAGTCTGTTTAGGTTTGACAAATTCAGCTATAAAAGTCACTGTTACTATTCAGCGTTTTGTTCTCAGCTTACGTGGGTTCAATTCTAGTCGAATGGGCTGTCTTCAAGGTAGTTTTCGTGGTTTTCCCTATGTGTAACGTGTGTACGAGCTAGCTTTCCTTCGAAAGTCCTCCATGAAAGCATCCCTCCCCTTAGGCAGATAGCTCTAGTGTGTTTTTCCATAATCAACCAAACCAAATCAAACCTCAGCGAGTTCTATATAAAAAATTTAATTTAGTCCAGCTAAAACTTTAGCGGGATCCCACGTTGAAACAGTCTTTCTTTGTTTTCATCCTACGCTTACACTTCTGCCATTAAGCGAAAAGCAGCCTATTAAAATGAAAAAGAATAAAAATAAGAATTAAAACTAGCATCAAAAGAGTAAACTTTAAACTAATGGTGACAGTTCTTGAGGTGGTCGCCATCCATGTCACCCTGATGACATAAAGGACAAATTTGGGGATAAAGGGATTTTTGATTCAGTTCTCAAAACCAGTTTTTGGGTTTACGACCAATCATTTGAGCGATATTTAACTGATCAATCTTTCTTTAAACTGACTGTATACATATAAATATGTTATAAAATTTTTAATTGTTTGTTTGCCTCTCAGAATTTATGACTTGGTTTTTTGCTTTCCTTTTCCGAAGGCGAATGAAGACTAGTTAGAAAGACAACTGCGTACAACAGTTTCTGAAGCTCTACGAAAACTGTTAATCTTAACTGGACACTAGCTTAATACCTACAGTGTGAGCAGATACAGTGCTAGCTAGTTCAGCGCCAAATATTCTAAAAGATATAGTGTCCGTCGTATTACGATGAGTATCAAAAGCATAACGACTAGTAAAAGGATATTTCATTTAATTTAGCAGTCCATTGATTACTTCATATATATTTAATTGCTTGTTAGGAACTATAATACGATAATAGTAAGTACTTTGCAAATTATTGCGTGCTTGCTTGTACAATGCATTTTCAACAATGCTCAAATTATCTGAATCCTTTTCATATATATATTTTTATTGATACCGTCGATTCACAACTAGAAATATGCTGATTTTGAGCACGGTAAGATATGTCAATGCAAATTAGTTCCATTGTTTAATAAGGTTTGTCATTTGTTCAAGACACTGCAGAACAGTAGAAAAAGGTATGTTATAGATGTAAGAAGGATTCTGATGTAAAAGCGTCTCAGATGGTAGTACGTAAAGATTTCGGGTCTCTTGTATGGTAAAGTAATAATATATAGTAGTATTATTATGTGCCATTTCTCTGCAACAAACATTCTTTATTATGTATGAGTAAGCTTCACCTGGCGAAAAGATGAAAAATACATTAAACATTTTTGCAAGCCATGTGTTTGCAAGGTTACAAGTCGGGAAACATGGAAAGGGAATTGGATAACAGAACATTTTATCAGGGAAGTCGTGAAACATTTCCTCGAGATAGCTTTGAGTACTGCAAAACCATTACTCAGTAAACTAATAGCAACATATATATCTTTTTTAATGGATTATTTAAACAAGTGGCCAAAACTATATATTACTCCTCGTCAAGAAGCTTCGATTATAGTTAAACTCTTATACGGGGCTGAATTTCCTGGTGTAAAATATCTGATCTCATTCATTAACTTTAAGCGACAAATTTCAGTTCTTCTATTTTCAAAAACGTTATAAACTGTGAGTAGGATGGGAATCAGAACCTACTCTTATTCTCTAGAGTAGAAAAATTGCCGTTCACATGAGTACCAAATTTAAAAAATCAACACAAACGATGTTGTTCCTGCACTCTGATGTAGTCTTTGCGAGGAAATGGACATACTTTGATTTTCCAGAAGACAAGCAACGGATAAGAAAAATTCATAAGTCCAGTTGTACTGATAATTGTAGTTAACTGGGAAGTTCAGGAAGAAGTCAGTTATGGTTACGAGACCCGAAGAGTAAACAAACCATTCTCAAGCATGCAAGCTCCAAACGCCTTGGAAAGAAAAGAGCAGGTACATACGCATTCAGATTATACTCATAAGAATGCCTGTGCATCTAAGTTATTTTAGAACTATTTTCTGTCGCCAAAATGCACAGTTACATCTGAGAGTCGTTTATTTAATTGATTACGGAAAAGCACATGAGAACTGCCTGCCTTTAAGGGCAGGACTGTCTTCGTGAAGGACAGACATTCTGACGACACTGGCGCGTTACACACGGAGAAAAGCACGAAACCACCCATGCAGCCAGCTCGTTTGCTAGTGTTCCAACTCAGATAAAGAAAATCTCAAGACATTGCTTAATAGAAACCACCGTGAATAATATTATGTTTGAAATGATCATACTTAAAAGCAGATAATCAGGATAACGCTTGGAGCCTTCAGTTATGAAACTAAATAATCCCCGAACTACTGCTAAATTTATCATAGAATAGTAAGGTTGTTTTCATTCAACAAGAAGCATATATCTGAGCGGTTGTTTCAGGTACTCAGGACGATTATTAATATGAACTAATTTTGGATAAGAGAGATTTTATAACATATAGAAACTGCTATTAGTAAATAATATTTAATATGTATTTGAAGTGTCTCTTTCAGTGTTTTCACTGATTTGTTATTATGTTGAGTTACAGATAGACGGATGCTAACAGAAGTACCAATTAACTAAAGGAAAATTTATTCCTTTGTCTTGCAGTTTTTGTCGACTTCAGCGAAGGCTGATGAAATTCAACGTAGGCTTATGTGTTACTTTGCCCTCTGAATTCCTTAATTCCTTCATATTAATGTAGAAATTACGGAATTTGTTACACTGATGATTTTCTTGCGACATCTTAGACACTACTGGAGTTATCTTCTACTGTAATGTACTGATTGTCAAGTGTATATCGCTTTTTAGTTTAAAGGGTATCACAAATGTTGTTACTGTAAGAATAATACTCAGCGGTTTGAAGAGACATTCATGAGAATGTAACAATATATCACTTACAAAATCGGTCTCCACATATGGCGCACCTTAAGCAGCGTTCTCAGTGATGAGACCATTAAATGACAGATGGATATTGCTTATTTCCTATGAGCTCATTAAGTTCCCAGTGTCCGGTCGTTTGAAAGAACAACAATAAAACTATATTACACATTGTTACGAATTTTGTATGTAGATAAATAATTTTAGTCGAATTATAATTAAAATTGTTGTATTTCTCCGTGTAATGTATAGCACGAGACAAATATTAAGAGAAAGCTGTGCTGGAAAAGTAAAAATAGAAGACACGTACGTTTAACATTTAATAAATGGGTATCTCTTTAATTTGCATTGAAATTGAATAAATATAATTGACTGCTGTGTTAGCTGTAACCGTAATTTCATCCTCTTATGTGCTTTCTAGTAATGTGGAAAAGCAGAAATTGCTAAAATATCTCGCGCGGCCTGTTGAAAACTATAAAAAGCCAGCGAGAGAGCATCTCAGCTCAGTTGTTTAGTTAGCTGCTGTTGTTGTCGTTGTGAGTTCAGCGTGAGATCGGATTAGCTTTCTCTTTAGAATCGCGTTGGATTGCGTTGTGTTTTAACGTTTTTAATAGTTTGAAGTATGACTACTGATTATACTGCGTGATATTATGAACACTTGTGCGAATATCTCTGAGGAAAATTTCAGCGTTCTGTTATATTTCCTTTGATAAGAATAAATTTTATTAACTTATTATCGGACTTATGCATTCAATCTATTACGAAACCGTACGTGCGCAAACAATATTAATGTTAGACTTTTCTTTGTTTAAAAATCGGAGTTGCCTCGTATTTAAAAGAAACTTATCAAGAATTTTCCTTTCGACAACCATTTCGAATGAAAGTTATTAGGGATTTAAACTATATATTTAATATATATATTACATATATAGCGCCTTTAAAGAAATGCCTTTAAAGAAAATTTCTTCGAATTTTTCTATCTCCTTATTAACCAACAGCTATTCTTCCGAAGCTTAAGAACTAAAGCTTTGAGTCCACAAATAAATTCATTACTGAAAAAACAGCATATTTTGGTTTTCTTCTAGGCAAACAAGTAAAAGAGAGAGTTACTTTAAAGCCCCACTCATTATTGATGTTATCGTAATCTTACCGATGACGTTAATTCGCGGTTCACTCTGGAGGTTGGCTCATAATCTCCTGATTATTAAAAAAGGAAACAACATCGTAATACAACAATGTAATTTATTCCGCACTATTCAGTTCCGAGATCAAAATTTCAGTTCCCCTGTGGATTTGCAAAAAATTAGAAATTAAAACAAGATTCTCTAAGAGTTCTCCGCTGAAAACGTTTCTGCTTAAAATTTTTTTGATCTTTTCTCGAATAAAGTATCTTTGAACAATCTTAGCGAGGCTATGTTCACAATACATCTGGGTGATCAAGCGGCGAAACAATTTTTCTAGTAAATTAATTATGTATCAAATTTTCATTCTTTGTTCAACGTTCTCCTAGCATTTAATTTAAATATAATTTAGTCCTTGCCAAACAGCCACACTTTAAAGGAACCCAGGTGGTTTAGGAATAAATTATTAGCGGAGTGCGCTTTTATGCATTCTGATTTCTCACGAATTATTAAAGAGAAGTGCTTGGAGTTCGTCCGATGACTAGATACTTATTTTCTACCTGTTAAACAGGTGATGAATTTATCATTTTCATTAATAATATTTTGTCTGTCTTTATTTTAAGCCAACATATATAAACATACTTATTGAAACACTAGAAAATCGTTGAAAGTTGGATAAACATTAAATTTTAAGCCATAATTTTTAAAAGAGAATAATATGAAAATTATACTTACTTAATATTACAAAATTATTCTGTTTATTAATGCCAATGAGAATAATGATTTGAATCATTTGTTTGTTATCTCACTAACGCAACGGACAAATAGATTAAACGTAAATGCAAATAAAAGTTATATTTTTAAAGTGCCATTGATTTCCGTAATCTTCAACATTTTGAATAAGTTCATCTACACAGTAAATGTTTCAAACGTAAAGCTAAGTACTGTAAGCAGGTTACCGAATGAAAACAAAGTAAAAAGCCATAATATGGGGTTTTGAAAGGGCGAAAAATATTAAGTATTATTAACAATAATTGATGCGCATTCGTAAATTGTATGAGCCTTCGTACTCCAAGAAAAATTTAAGAAATGTTTACATAACGGAATAGAATGGCAGTGTTTTTACTTCTAGTCAACTCTGAATAGTTGTCCTGACGTGATATGCATGTCCATAAAAACATTAGCTCCTCGGCAATTTTTTTTTGTTTTTTTTGTTTTTTTGTTTTTTTTGTTTTTGTTATTTTCAGAAAATTTCTAGCTAAGATAATATCAAGTTCTTCGAACGGCTGGCATGAGATAATTATGATTTTACACTCATTATCCTTCTAGATCTATTTTCAGAAGTTCTAGCAACAGCGTGTTGTCCACCCATACAACACAAGATCTTTAATTTAGATTTGAAAGGAAAACACTTCCAGAATCTGTTCAACAATTCAATTTTTCCTCTACCGATTTGTTTTTGTGACTTAGCTCTATTATCTGATAATAACATCAAAATCGGGCACAAATGTCACCGTGGGGAGAGTCCACCATTACTCTTCCCTTACAATCAAAGCACTCGCGAAGACTTTCGGCTAGGCATGTATTTTAAGTGCCTTCATGTTGTAAAGACAATATAGACTTACAAATATCCTTGCCTTCTCTGGGACTTCAATTCTACCAATTTGTAAACCCATATTCTCAGGCCGATTAAGATATTAACCAAAACTTATTATAGATATTGTTCTCAAAAAGATATACTTTCTGTTGTTTTGTTAAAATACTGAAATGTTTTGAAAAATAGCTGGACATTGCTGAAAATAATTGCGTTCTTCAAATGTATTGATATTGCAAAAATTACATTCTTTAATATGCATACATTTGCTGTATCTACGGAATTTATTCACAAGACCGTTCGCCAGCTGCTTACCTGTAAATAAAACTGAAGCTGAAAAGACATACAGGATATTCTGGAATTCCATGCACTTCCGAACTGTTGAGTATTAGGGAATTTAAGGTGTATTTTGAATTGCATATATTTAAGAACAATTGCAGCAACAAGCATCATTCATAAGTTTACAGGACTAATTTCGAGTATTCTATATTTAAACGTCCGAAACTAATTCTGCAAATTTATGAACGTTATGTTGATTTTTGTTGCTTTAACTGCGCCAATAATTGTTATCCGGCCTGTTAACTTGAATATAACTCTCCGCCTAAGGGAGAGATATGTTCGTGGATGACTTGCTAAGGGAAAATTGCTAATACTTATATCCCTCTTAAGAAAAACCGCAAAAATGCTCATGCAGAAAGTCCATTAGCCAAAATTACATAACCCTTGTTGAATTAATATTGTATACTGTTCGCAATAAATTTATCTTCATGATTGTAAAGAATTCAAGACTTTTTCTCAGTTAATCTACATAGCCACACGTTTCACCACTATAGTACAGTATGTAGAATTCTACTACTACCTCTTTCTATTTGGTTTCTAGATATGTTTTATATATTTTATAAAAATATATTAAAAGGTTTAGTTTTGTTGTCTTTTAAGACTGGCCGTAAAATGAAATATTATTTCAAGAAAACAAATTAACAGTCCTTTTGAAGCCTTCAATGAAACGAAATGAAAATGTGCTTCAAATACAATTTTTAAAGGGAATTTATTTGCCCTTGATATTCTGCAGTACGTAAGAAATTTTATTTTCGTAATTTATAGTTTTCAAAATTCAAAATGCTTTAGTTTTATTAAAATATCCAGTCTCCTATGGGACTAATTTTATTCATAAATTTTAAACAGTTGTTTTTGAACATTTTTGCATCAAATCTTTATCGAATTTCTGATTTTACATATCATTCACCCTATGAGGCAATAATAGTCTGTATTGATTAAATTTTGATCACTTCAGTAAATCATTACCCTAAATATTATAAAAACATCGAGTAAGCTATAAATAAGAAAGAAAATACCTAATAAACTACATTAAAATGACGTATTAAATGTTCGACAACACTGACATGCATGTCGAGCAATGTAACAGGCTCCATTAATCCTTAAAAAACAATTCTTAAGATGTATGGTCAGGGCAAGTGTATGTGCCCTTCTATTCCCATAGTTACCATTTAGCTTTCATATCCCTCCTAATACTGCTAAGAGCACAGAACATGCAAAGGGTTAAACATATACACTATACTCGAACACTCAGTTAGAGATCTTTCAATTCACCAGACTAAACCGCTTAATAGATTGACAAGGAATTCGTTTTCTTAATTATTCACCAAGATCATTAATCGAAAAGATATTCACCAAAATGCTTAACACTCTACTTCCGACTCCTTTAAATTCTGGAACAGTTGGAAGGGGGTTAATTTTCAAGTTTAGAAACATTATGTAAATATTTGCTGGTATGTTGTTTGTAGCTTAAAAATATTATTTGGCATATTCTGCTTTTAACATATTAGTGCGATTTTATTAAGATTAATTTGCAATGGATGTAAGGCCTAAGATTTTGAATTTAAATAATAATGGTTTAAGAATAAGAGTGACTGAACATGTGGATGCGGTAACTAATTTTGGTACCCCTAAAATAATGAGCTTCATTTTAAAATGACTTCACTCGGTTAACAAAAATTGAAGAAATTGTTCTGTTATAAATAATCCAGGTTTAACGCTAAAAGTTGTTTTTTCAGAAATAGTATTCTCAAGTTAAAGTTTTTCATCAGATTTATATTTTCTTATATATTTTCTGTATTCAAGATCAGTCAGTTATTGTATTATCTAATGACTGTAGATAATGACTTTATCCCAATGTGCAACAAAGGAAAAAAATTAATATTCCGTTCCTAATTTAAATTTGCAATTTCTTCTTTGAAATTTTGCAAAATTAAATATTTTCAAAATAAAGTGTTACATACCGATTTCAGCTAGATCATTCCATGTGTCTTTCGTTTTACATATTAACGAGAAATCTTTGAATAATGAATATATTACAGAAGATAAATTTTAATCGTCTAGAAGCACAGGGGTATCGCTTTTTTGTCAGTTGTCTAAAGCATTATTTTTCAGCAACATTTTATTCCCTTCCACATTATTTATAATTAACATTTACATAGCAATGAGATTTCATATTTTTAAACTTTTAAGAAGTATATTATATATTTCTGGTCTATTTACTTTAATTGCTAATATTCATATTTAAAAAAAATGTGAGTTTTAATTCTCTTTCAATAAATATTATACACATAAATAATGATACTTTCAAATGAACTGCTGGAAGCTTACGTTGCAATATTTTGCTTGATTTTTAATTTATTTCACTACGTACATAAAAGCACTTTTGCTTCAGTAGGATATCTTTTAGGGACCTCTTGAGAGAAACTGTATGGTTTTAGTGTTCCAAATGTGTAAAACCTGGAAAAATATCCTTGATATTAAATCCCCTCACCGATAATCGAAGACATATTAATAATAAAACACTACTTTTCTATTAAAATAACGACAGTTGGGTGCATTTAAACGAAAAGAAAAACTTAAGACTTCTGTGAAAAAGAAAAACCAATACCTGATTTATATGCATATATACATATATATGTATTACTAAAACACCTATGTATAATGCTAAAACAATAATGACGTAATAATTATAAATTAATTTTAATGACTTAAAACCAACTGAAAAATATTCAGAGGGTCTCTAGTGGCTACACACCATGTAAGTCAATTATGTGATATTTAGTAAAGGAAAATAAAACTAAATACTCAATAAAATTAGAAAATAAAAAGAGAAAATAAAAATTTTTAATAATTGGTCAAACAAGGAAATCCTAAAAATTGCGCACTAAAGAGCATGATAATTATGTTCGAGAAACGAAAGTTATAATTCCTTCATTGACTGCTATTGCTGGTCCAAGAATTACATTTTTGATTTCTCTGCAGCCAGAGCTATTCAAAACACGCTAACGATTTAGATTTCCCAGAGGCTTTTGTCATCCGTAGAAGTATTTATGTTTGTTTAATAATCCCAACTTTATTCCCTAGTTGCCAACATATTTTCAGAAATTTTGTTTTTTAGTTACTTTCGTTCACTTTTCTTTCAAAAGATGTGTGGCTTTATTTATTACCATTTTGCTAGGAGCTGATTTTTTTTTCTGTTGTTCTTGCGTAGGCATGTTTTCCTTTTCATTATTTTCTAATATGCAATAATATCCTTAATTATTAATACGCAGTCATAGCTAGTAATTAATATGCAATCTTATGCAACGCAATCAGAACTAAGTTCGAGAATATGTAATTACAACGAACTTTAAAAATTTTACTTCAAATTTCCATTACAGCACAGCATAACCTCTATTTTAAAGTACCTATTATGTCTCCGAATAGAATTTCTATCTGCCACTACATTTAAAATATCGGATATGAAAATAAAAACATTCCGATGTGCTGTGTCTCAAAACACTAAAGTACTTTTTGCACACATTCATCGCAAATGTAATCATACTATATTGTAGCGAAAATTGCACCTTTCAACTGAACTCCTCATAGCTTCGTGGATAAGACGCAGGACTCGAGAGACGAAGGTCGCAGGTTCGAAACCTATCAAAGGCAAGATACCTGATAATCGATTTTTAATCGATTTTTATGTAAATTTCCTTCTTATTAACCTATTTTCTTTATGTTCCAGAACATGCCGAGTCTGAAATGTTCCAGTATGCTAATCAGCTGTAGTATATAAGTAGTTCTTCATTCAGTTCGAAATAATAAAGTCTTGAGTTTAGACTTGAGTACTTGCCTGTTCATTTGTACGATCCCTTCATCTACGCGACAGTTTGGTGGAGGCGCCGGGTACCACTCAAGTTACTACGACAGAGTTACGCCAAAGCCTTCGGTTTCGAGGACTTCCTCCTGAGTTTGGGCTCTTACGGGATTCGCATATAAGACCGAGAAAGATGGTTGATGAAAAGGCAACCGAGCAGAATCCTCCAGCAGGAGCTAGTTCCGCTTCGAGTAACATCGCACCAATACCGATCCTGACGTACCAACTACCCAGAAGCCCGTGTATATTCACCGGGGACGGCCAAGAAGATACTAATAGATGGCTCAAGGACTTTGATCGAATCGCCAACTATAACCACTGGGATGACCAAATGTGCTTGGCGAACGTCATTTTTTACCTTGCCGGAACCGCTCGACAGTGGTTCGATAATAATGAAGACACATTTACTAGTTGGACTGTTTTCAGGAATGCTCTTAAGAACGCATTTTCCCGTACAGCTGACGTGAAGCGCCAAGCTGAGCGATTACTACTCACACGTGCGCAGCAAATCGATGAGACGTCTGAAGCTTACATTCAAGATGTTCTTTCTCTCTGCCGAAAAGCAAACCCGTCCATGTCTGAAGACGAGAAAGTGGCCCATCTCATGAAAGGCATTGCTGAGGATTTGTACCAGGTCCTGTCGTCCCAGGACTATGACAGTGTCGATGCCTTCGTGAAACGCTGCCGTCACATAGAAAGCCTTCGACGAAGACGTATCGCCCGACCACGATTTCAGAGGCTACCTAATGTCTCCGCAGTGTCGGCCGATGCGGACGCCGGTGAATTGGAGTCTCTAGTGCGCGCCATCGTTAGGCAAGAGCTTCAGAAATTCCTGCCACAAGTTCAGGGCTACACGAAAATAGAACCTGTAGCATCGAATGACATAGCATCTATGGTCCGGGAAGAGGTTATAGAGGCGTTGGCACCACTCACAGGAGCAGAGAGAAGCAAAAACACTATCCAATGTTCACTTCCAGTCAGGCCGCAGCCAAGACATGAAATTAGCCAGAGAACTACTCCACAACGTAGGACAGATCTGTGGAGGACTGACGATAATGTGCCTCTGTGTTTTCATTGCGGACGCCCAGGACACGTTCTGAGGTACTGTAGGGAGAGACGCCAGATATTTGAAAATGCAAGAGCTGCAAAGACATTCAACCCTCGACGGGACAGAGATACTGATTCTACATACGGTTTCGACGACTATTATGCACAACCTACTTCTTCCCGAATAAGGAGCAGTTCACCTTATCCGCGACGCTCTCTCAACCGCAGACAATCGCAGTCGCCAGTACGCCGCTCCAGCCGTTCCCCACGCCGAACCAATGAGGAAAACTAGCTCAAGCGACCTGTGCAGGAGGTGAGGCCGCAGATGAAGAAAATCCTCCGACGTACACCACAGCCAAGTTGAAAAAGAATACCACTTTTATCACCGTGAACGGACAGTGTGTAAAAGCTCTTGTTGATTCGGGAGCCGATTATTCCGTCATATCTGAGGAGTTACGTCGACAGCTGAATGCTCCTATGTTTACTGAAAATGGACCTATATTGAAAACTGCCTGCGGTAAACCTGTAGCCGCCTCGGGGCGCTGTGTATTGAAAGTTGATTTAAATGGGACTAAGAGGCCGTTTGAATTCCTTGTGTTTCCTGAATGTAGTCATCAAATAATACTTGGATGGAACTTTTTTCGTGCCACCGATGCCGTTATCGATTGTGGAAATCAAGAACTTCAGCTTGCAGAAATCCTTCCAGACAATGAATATTTAAATAAGTCGGAGTCTTCCTTGTTTGCCGCAACCGATTATTTAATTGAAGCAAACACCACAAGGCGAATATGTGCCTTGAGTTCAGAACTACAGGAAGCAGATGGAGCTATGATTGTTGGAAATAGATTTCTGATGTGCGAAAAAGAACTATCAATACCAGCTTCAATTGTCACTATAGAGGATGGTTGTGGTAAATTATGGGTAACTAATTGTTCTCGACGAACCCAACTGATACCGAAAGGGATGAATGTGGGCTGTTTAACGAGCATAAAAAACGACGCTATTTGCTCCCTAAGTGGTCAGATTCCAGAAGGTTCCAAGGGACATAGGTTCAAGAATACGTTATCTCAAGAAAACTTAAAAGAAATTTTCGATACTGATCTGACCAATGCTGAGAAAGACGATCTACTGAGTCTACTGGATGAATTTAGTGACGTTTTTGACTTTAACAGTATTGCGAGAAAATCCCGATGCAATGCGGTGAAGCACAGGATTGATACAGGTGACAGTGCACCAATCAAACAAAGGCCGTACCGTGTGTCAGCCGCTGAGAGGCGTGTGATTGCAGACGAAGTGCAACGAATGCTAAAAGAAGACGTGATACAACCGTCAGACAGCCCATGGTCATCTCCAGTCGTGCTTGTGAAGAAGAAAAATGGTGAATGGCGTTTTTGTGTCGATTACAGAAAATTAAACAAGGTAACCAAAAAGGACGTCTATCCGTTGCCTCGCGTCGATGATGCCTTGGACTGCCTAGCTGGTGCAAAAATTTTCTCTATGATGGATCTGAAGTCAGGATACTGGCAAATAGAGGTTGATGATAAAGACAGAGAAAAGACAGCTTTTGTGACTCCAGATGGTCTCTATGAATTTAAAGTCATGCCGTTCGGATTATGCAATGCTCCAGCCACGTTCGAACGGATGATGGATACGGTACTAAGAGGCCTCAAATGGAATATTTGCCTTTGCTACCTCGACGACATAATCCTGTACGCTCCTAATTTCAAAGAACACCAAAAGCGTTTGAGGGAAATACTGAAATGCATCCAAAGAGCAGGATTGACGCTAAATTCCAAGAAATGTTCATTCGGCAAAAAGAGGCTGACTATCCTGGGACACTTAGTCGATCAACATGGGATATATCCCGATCCACAAAAGGTAGAGGCTGTAGCAAAGTTCCCTGTTCCGCAGAATATCGCCGATGTCCGAAGTTTTCTGGGCTTGTGCTCCTACTACCGACGATTCATTAAAAATTTCGCGGATATCGCACAGCCCCTGCAGGACTTGTTGAAGAAAGATGCAAAATTTTCTTGGAACGAGTTACAGGTTGAATCTTTCGCAAAGCTCAAAAGATTGCTGACCAGTGGCACTGTTTTGGGACATTTTATTCCAGACGCAGAAACGAGGATACATTCTGACGCTAGCGGCTATGGCATCGGTGCAGTACTGGTTCAGATTCAGAAAGGCAAAGAAAAGCCAATAGCCTATGCATCCAGGTCCCTTACTGCAGCTGAAAGGAACTATTCTACGACCGAAAAAGAATGCCTTGCCGTCATCTGGGCAATCAGTAAATTCAGGCCATATCTCTACGGAAAACCCTTCACGGTAGTCACGGATCACCATTCTTTATGCTGGCTGGCCAATGTTAAGGATCCATCCGGAAGACTTGCAAGGTGGGCTCTCAGGCTGCAGGAATACGACATAAATATCGTCTATAAGAGCGGTCGCAAACACGCCGATGCAGACTCACTATCAAGGAAGCCCCTTATAGAACCAATAATTGAAAACAATGAAGACATCCCTTTCTTTGCAGCCATCGTAGATTACGGAAAAGAGCAGCAGAAGGACAAACAATTAAAATCCATTATTACAATTCTCAAGAGAGGTGACACATATCAAAATTATCAAATGAGAAATGGTATACTGTACAAAAGAAGCTATGATCCTATGGGACAGCAATGGCTCTTAGTAGTACCAAAGCAACTTCGTAGTGAGGTTCTAAGAAGCCTTCATGATGCTCCAACCGCTGGACATCTCGGATTTGCCAAAACGTACGACCGAATAAGCAGGAAGTACTATTGGCCAGGGCTATATGGGAGCACACGGCGGTATGTATCACACTGCCGAGAATGCCAAAGACGGAAATCGCCACCTCAGCTTCCACCGGGACAGCTTCATCCAATAAAACCCCCCGACTCACCGTTTACCAAAATTGGGATAGATTTACTTGGACGCTTTCCTATTACTCGAAATGGGAACCGGTGGATAATAGTTTGCACAGATTACCTTACCAGATTTACAGTCACAAAGGCAATACCGACAGCTGAGGGCACTGAAATTGCCAAGTTTATAGTTGAAGAAATTGTACTGAAGCATGGTGCCCCCAAAGAGATGATAAGTGACCGAGGACGCAACTTCCTATCTACCGTTGTTAAAGAAGTCATTCAACTATGCAAGACGTCTCATCTTCTGACGACTGCATACCACCCTCAGACCAATGGCTTAACTGAAAGATTCAATAAGACACTGGTAGACATGCTGTCCATGTACGTAGACGTTGAACAGAAAAATTGGGATACTGTTCTACCATTTGTAACCTATGCCTATAATTCAGCGAAACAAGACACAACGGGATTCAGCCCATTCTTTCTCATTTATGGTAGAGACATCCAGACTCCTCTCGACGTAATTTTTCCATACAGTATCGAAGATTCTGACAATAGTTATGCGCAACATCTGATCACTAGAGCTGAAGAAGCTAGACAGCTTGCAAAACTCAATATTCTTAAAGCGCAAATCACAGACAAGCGCCGATATGACGAAAGGCATCGACCTGTCAGCTACAACATTGGAGACTTAGTCTGGGTCTTCACTCCAGTACGAAAGGTTGGATTATCCGAAAAGCTCCTAAAACGTTACTTTGGACCGTATCGAATAACACGACGGCTCTCTGACGTGACGTACGAAGTAGAAAGTATAGAACAAAATAAGAAGAGACGGAATTCAAAAGACATCGTTCACGTGTTGAGATTGAAGCCCTATCTTGATCCAAAAGTACAACTAGACGATGAAAGAAAGTCCAATATTCCCAGGAGACCTGTTACAAGAAGCCAGACCAGATCACAGCGGGACGCTGCTTCTTCCTAAGAAGGGGGAAATGTAGCGAAAATTGCACCTTTCAACTGAGCTCCTCATAGCTTCGTGGATAAGACGCAGGACTCGAGAGACGAAGGTCGCAGGTTCGAAACCTATCAAAGGCAAGATACCTGATAATCGATTTTTATGTAAATTTCCTTCTTATTAACCTATTTTCTTTATGTTCCAGAACATTCCGAGTCTGAAATGTTCCAGTATGCTAATCAGCTGTAGTATATAAGTAGTTCTTCATTCAGTTCGAAATAATAAAGTCTTGAGTTTAGACTTGAGTACTTGCCTGTTCATTTGTACGATCCCTTCATCTACGCGACAATATTTTTAGCATTTAACAAAGTAAGTTAGAAAGGAGATCTCTATCTAAGTATTACTCCGCGTTCCTAACAGTTGTCGAGTATCAACAGTATAAGAATTAACTAACTGTAGTTTTTTAAAAGCCATAATTTTCCAAATTTATTGAAATGCCAAAGCGACTGAAAGGGAAGTTAAATTCAGAACACAATAAGAGATCATGAAGTATTTATTGATTGCAATGTCAAATGCCTTAATAATGGCAAATCGTTTGAAACATATTGCCAAAACATAAAGGAAAGAAAACCTAATTAAAAAATAAATTGAAGATTACACTTTGAGCTTAAACAAGCGGTTTTTTTAAAAGATCAGAAAAAACATTCATGACTGTACCTCTTGCCCCCTCCATGCTCCCAGAAAAAAAAGCGAAAGGCAGGAGCGATGGAACTAAAATTGGAATTCAATCTATGCTGATTTTATTTCCACACAGTCAATCACAAGTATGTGGCACAGATATTTTTTTTCCAAAAATTCTTTTGAAGACAAAGTTGACATAAATTATTCTCACTCTTGTCCTAAAATGCACTTGCATTAATCAAATAAAAGTTTAAAAATTTTTATTATTATTTAATGTATTGCAATTTAGAACTAGAAAGAGAAAGAACTTAGAATCTCAAGGACTCATGCAAAATAGACATGAAAAGCTGCTACTTCGAAATTAAGACTTCGATTTTGATTTATTTTTAAGCAGATAAAAGTTGTTTCTGAGATAATGCTCAATCAGTTTGTATTGCCGCGAGCTTGTGATTTATAAATTTATAACATTAATTCTATGTTAGATTAAGTAATTCTTTCTTCCCAAATACGAACGATATCTGTCTATCCTACAAGTAAATTTATAATGCAGGCTGAGCTCGTTGATGACCATCAAAAGGTTAAAGTAAAGCATGTAAATTTAAACATAAAATTACGCAAAATTCAACTTTAGAATCACCTCATCATTAAATATAGAATCATATATTTATAGGAAAACGTTATGCATTTCGAGAGAGAGAGTTGTACTAAGTTTTTGCTCTCTAAAGAACAAATCAAGTTTTGTATTATTAAGAATAACTGATATATAAACAACACGCCTTCATCTTTTAATTTTTCTCGTATCAGTATTTCGTCAATTCAAGTGTTTTACGATTCCCACACTAAAAACTATTTTCTTTCC
>KK121944.1:100204-124000 GCA_000611955.2 Stegodyphus mimosarum
GGTAAACGCAGAGATTAATGAGACTACTTAATGTTTTAATACAAAACACCACACCGTACTCATCTTATACAGATTGGAAGATCTATTAGGACCACCAAAAAATATCTTTATTAATTGTACAACTTGACAATAACAAAAACATATAACTTACATAAAAAACTTATACAATAAACAAACAAACAATTTGCGTCAACTAAAAATAACCCTTACTTAGGTTTACGATAAAACATAATATAACAATTATTATTTAATATAATACAATGCGTATGTCAATTAGAATCATTATAACAAAATGCAAAATCAAATAAATTATACAAGACGGGGATAATTTAATTTACATAAATAACATCTTCAGATTTAGTTATCTCTTTTAAAATCCTTATAAGTCCTAATTTTGTATTATCATTTTGAAGTATTTTAAACAAATCACAGGTTTTTCAATAACGCCTGACTTAATCCTTACGCTTCTTAAATTTTCGCATAGAATCACATGTTCTATATCAGCATCCGTATTTCCACTTTTACAACTTTTCGTTTTTATTGAAAAACGATTATAATAGGCAGGAACATGTGCATAATTAATTACGAATGGATTCAAATAGCTATTCCCAATACATCTCTTCTTCTTTAAACTCTACGTTCTTTAATTCTATAAGCATGTCCTTTGTATCGTTATAGCATTATTCCTGTTAAATTTAAATTAAGTTCTTAATTAAATTACTTTAAAAACTTTCATATGAAGTGAGTTAATCACTTAATCACTTAAGTTATATCAATTGAATTCTTCACTGTAGCTGATTTTGCATTAATATCCGCTAACTCATTAACATAGATACCAATGTGATCTCGAATCCAATGAAATTTTATATTTCTTTTTGATATTATTCTCAATAAAGTCTGATGTGTCTCGTATACCAAATCTGCTAATCTTTACCAAACCTTTTACCAGGCGTTACAGCTTGTAAAGCACTTTGCCTATCAGAAAAAAATATTCACTTCTTCCACGCCAGAATAATGCCCTGTAAAATTACTGTTGAAATTGATATTGAATATATGAATTGTCATGCTTGAATATTCATAAACTATTGGTTTTAATAGAACTTCTTCCCCGTTAAAACCGCGGAATTTAACGGGAAGCATTTTGTATCACGTATTTATAATCAGTTTTATACGGACGTAGCTGTGAGGCATGAAATTGATTTTGTGATAAATTACACTATTTTGAAACTATACAGTTTTACTTTTCTCTTTCAGTACTTACAGCATATTACCAGGATCATCATCAGATCTCTAAAGATACAGATCTAACATTCACTAAAGGATAGCAAAATCGTATGTAAATCATGCTCATTGTCAGGCTAGAGACTAAACGAACATTCCCACCAGTGGGCACTTTGTCCCTAGAGTGACAGACCAATTGGCCACCAGTGAACATTTAGTGCGCAGTGCGTAAATGGAGAATTAAGGCAATCAATAAATATATCCCATTTCACTGATTCATAAATACCGATCACTAATTCACTACAAACAGCGTCATACGACATTTTTAGAATAGTCTGATATTTATGCATTAAAATATGAATGACTGAGAAATTAGCGGAACTGCGTAATATTTTAATAATAACTTATAATAATTTTCGCATTATCTGTATAAGGTTCTACTTGTTCTACTGTTGTGTAGAATTTGCAGAAATAGTGACTGCATTGAAGAAGGGTTAAAGTACGCGGTATACTTAGGCGGTAACTGAAACAGTAGAGTTACACTACAGGGCTCATACAATCCTGTATCTTAGTAAATGAGTAGATGAGTCTAGTGGCAGCAAGATAATAGCGATTAAGCCACGTCTAACCAGCAGTAACTGCTAAGCGGAAGCTTGCGTATAAGCAGGTATGAACATTTCTCAGACTCTCTCTAACTTTCCTTACTGAAATGTCGATATTGAAACTTATACTCCCACTGGTAGAATTTGCATTTCTTACGCGCGCTACCAAATTTAAATATTTTGGCACTGACAATTAGGGGAATGAAGGCTTATAGGAAAGTAACTTAAAATTAAATATAACTGGTTATTTAAAATAGATATAAATCCCTACATCTGAAACGTGGCAATTTAAATTATGTTTGTTAAAAACAACATAAAAACAACCTTTTCACTTTCATATATTTGTTATCATTTATCGAGAAATATGCGTAAATTAAAATAAGAGAAATCAAAATGTTAAAAGACGCAATTTTCTTGAATTAATGAATTACCTTAAATAAATTGCGTGATTCTCATTCGTAATGTGCACTTGAATAAGCTGAATTTTATTAATAAATAAATAAATAAATAACAAGGAGAGTTAACCATCATTTGCTTTGAACACTAAAACTGCATTTGCAAACTAATTTAGTGAGTACAATTTTCAGAATTTGCTTACATGATTTTAGATTTGCACACTGGTTACATAGTTAAACCTTGCAGACGAATATGCTATAAATCCAAAAGCTGAGTTTCTAACAGAAATCCTTACCTCAGATATACAATGCATGTTTTCATACATCTGAGTAAGAAATGTTTTCGCTCATTCCCAATGTAATTTAAATTTTCAAAGTGGGAAACAGGGATTGTGAATTACAATGCTACCTTAATGCATTAAAAAGATGATTAAAACTGTGTTAAAAATGTACGTATAGAAGTATTTGAGATTTACTTCCAAATTTTCTCTTCCTGTTATGTAATTCTGGCTTCAGAGATAATGCTAACTGTTTATTTCAGTGTCATGAAAGGAAAGGCGAATAATTTTGTTGTGACAGGGGTTGCGAAAAGTAGATAAACAAAATTATGTAAATAAAAGATCATTTCACTTGTAGTGAGAAAGAAATGCTTGCTCTCCTGTTAATGAACTAAATCATTTCAAAGCCAGGAGAAATCGGTTCGAAGGAAAGTACATTCCTTTGAAAGAAAATGCTTACTTGTGCGTGGTTGCCGAAACAATTAGAAGCTAAACTTGAGGATTTCTGAGAGATACAAAAAACGAATGCACTATAAGATGTTAAAGGTAAGCGGTTTGTGACAGTTTATGGTTGAACTTCTTTTGAAGTGGGAAAGAAATAAAATGTAGAGAGAGGGTCTACTAGACATATTATTCCTTCAGAGGCGTTTCGACTTATCCTCTGGGTCTCCTGCTGTGCATAGCACAGTAAAAATATACGTTAGCGCCTTTTCTTGGGATAAAGTAGGTAGAACTGCGGGCATAATTTTAATAGCTGTGTGATTGTAATTGGTTTGGAGAAACGAGTATAACATACTCTCTTCGACCAATCTCAGATCATGTGAAGCATAATTTCATCAGAAGTCAGTTTTAATTTACCATTAGGTCAAAAATTAAATAGAAAAAAATATTGTAGAAAAGTGGGAGGGATAAAATAACAGGAAGAAGGAGATAAACTAAAGTAGGGAGTGCGCATGATATATTATATACAAAGTTGTGGATGTAAGAGAGGAGAGAGACAGTCGTGCTGTGATGAAGAAACGAGAATATGAGAGTTGAAGGAAAATTTACTGAAGATGTATCACCCTCGTCTATGATGGTCAACTGAAATAAATTTCTATATAGTTTGTAATCCAGACTTTTTGAGATGGTTAATTAGCGTTAGATGGAAAGGGCGGGAGATATATAATGTTTACTAATGAGAATCAGAAAGGATTTAAGAAAGATAGATCGGCCTCTAGAATGAAGATCAGCTGGACTGAACTGTTACTTAGTGTGCTTTGAAACTGCTGTTTAGTGTACAATGAAGAAAAGGGACGTGAACGATTCAATTCCAACCCTAGAAGACTTAGAGTATCGGCTTTCGACTGTAACGATGGTGCGAAGATCCTTGTGATGTGTTCCAGCCTAAAATGTATTGAGCGCGATGAAATACCGATCATATTTCCCCTTGACTGATGATCAATAGAAACTGTGTATTGTTAGAGTATCGCAAAGAAGTTGGAAGAAAGGGCATAAACGAGTCAATTGCAAACTTAGAAGTCTTAGAGTTCCGATTTGGGACTGTGAAAAATCTGTGACGTTGCGTGTGATATGTTCCTGTCTACGATGTGATTTTAAAGAGACAGTTCCAAACTGATATTAAGCGTGATGGAGGGAGCGTATCTTCTGCAACGAGAAAGGATAGTGTTCATTACCTTTTGCTTTGCTTCAGATATCTCCCGAAAGAGACTTTCGAGATAGTGTTCATTAACGCCATTCGTACTTTGGCTCTCAGTGGAGCGTTTGAATGGGCTATTCTTCATCATTGCATAAATTTCCACCTTGTTCAGATTTTCCCGAATCCTAGAAGATAGCTTATGTTAAGTACAAACTTCTCCTTCAATTCGTTTACGAAGTGATTCTTGGAACAAACTAAGTCAAAATATATGTAAATTAGTTTTACAGAATGCCGATTTTTATAAATGTGTTCTCTTCCAAAATTAAACTCGTTATTAAGAAAACTTTATTTATGATCTAATAACTTTCTTAGGAATTTTATATTAACTATAGAATGACAAATCTGTATTTGTGTAAACTTAACTATTAAATATGAATATTTGTGGCTTATATTCCTTATCTCTTTACCAGAGTTTTAAGAATTTTAAATTGTTTTTTATTCAAACTGAACCTTGATTGCGATTGTACATGATTAAGTTTAAGGGATTTTGATTAATAAAAAGTCGGAATTGTTTGTTTATCATTTTGAACCTGACATGTTGAACTTAATTTTTTTCTAAATATAGCGTTCCTTTCACTATTCAGGATTTTACATTGTTATTATGAATTTAACTTGCAGATCGATTAAGTTTTTAACGGAGCAGAAAACATGACAATGTGCAATGTCCTAGCCAGTGTTCAAACTCTGGATTTCCCAGTTCTAGCCAGATGTATTTCCAATTTCACTACCAATACACACGCTAAAGAGGTAGAAAATACCTGACATTCTCTCCCACTTAAAAGATGAAGGAGAAGGGAAACGCAATTTCCAATTCCTGGTAGTTACAAATTATCGTCCACCACATATTATTTTTAGCTCAGACACCATTTGTCGGAGCAGGAAACATGTCGAACTTCGAAACTCGCGATGCTAGCCTGAAGTGCTTCGAATTACACCACGAACGAGTGAGGTAAGGAGGAAGAATATACCTCACAGCCTTGCTATAAATTCTTTGTAAAAGATTAACGTGATTATGTTACGTAACACTCATTAGCAACGGCTACTTGTTATGTCCTTTTGTTTCCGCTGAAAATCATATCCATCTTTAATATACCAAATAAATAAAACAAAATAATAAACGCCAAATAAACCAAACAAATATAAACTTATTAACATATTCTTCTTAATGTTTAGAATTTACTTTTATAGTTTATGAGCTCTCACATGTAAAGCAAATGATAAAAACTTGTTTTCTCGTTTTTTGACATACACAGTCCAGTCACATTAATGTGACCACCACGTACTTTCCATGTCAGAGTTAAATAACCAATCACAGAAGGCAGGTGGCAGCACAGTGCAGTTGAGCGTATATAAAGGGTGTGTGAGGGCTTCGGAAAACATTTCAATCGTTGGCGTAATGCAGAAACGAAGCGATTTATCCGACTTCCAAAAGGGCATGATCATTGGCTTTCGGGCCAAGGGTGGAAGCATTTCCGAAACGGCTGAGTTTGTGAACTGTTCGCGTGCCGCCGTGGTAAAAGTGTACCGTGCATGGCAAAATGGGACTGTCCAAAATCAGCGACGTGGCAAATGTGGTGCACCACGGGCCATAGATGACAGAGGCGAACGACGGTTGCGGAGATGCGTTCGGGCAGATAGACGGGCTACCGTTGAGCAACTGACCACCAAAATGAACCAAGGGGCTACCAAAAGTGTCTCCCAAAGTACTATTCAGCGAACATTGCTGCGTCTGGGCCTCCGAAGCAGACGCCTGGTTCGTGCACCTATGCTGACTGCTGTTCATCGACGGCGAAGGCTAGAATTTGCACGCCAGTACAGCAGCTGGACGTCCACTGAGTGGCGACAGGTTGCGTTTTCGGATGAATCGCGTTTTATGCTCCATCGGACAGATGGACGTTGGCGTATAAGGCGTGAAACCTCTGAAAGGAACCACCCTGCAACCATTGCCGGAACGGTCCAAGCTGGAGGCGGGAGCATTATGGTCTGGGGAATGTTTTCCTGGCATTCTCTAGGTTCACTGATCATTGTGGAAGGCACAATGGATCAATACAAGTACGCATCTGTCCTTGCGGACCATGTTCACCCCTACATGCGCATTGTTTTTCCTCAGGATGATGGCATCTTCCAGCAGGACAATGCGAGGTGCCATACAGCTGCCAGTGTAGGTGCGTGGTTCGAAGAGCACCAGGATGAGTTTACCGTCCTCCCCTGGCCAGCAAACTCACCTGACTTAAACCCAATCGAGCATCTGTGGGACCATCTCGATCGAGTTGTTCGCGCCATGGATCCTCAACCGCGTAATCTAGCGCAGCTGGCCACGGCATTAGAGTCGGCATGGCTCAACATCCCAGAGAACACCTTCAGGGACCTATGTGACTCTCTTCCTGCACGTCTCGCAGCAGTCCGCTCTGCGAAAGGTGGTTATTCTGGCTTTTGACAGATGGTCACATTAATGTGACTGGACTGTGTATATTGCTAACTTTGATGTGTTCATAATAGTAGCTTGTTGTATGAAAATATAAAAGATACGGTTATTTAAAAAAATATAAAAAATACGATTGGTTTAAAATTGAGCTTCTGTTCCTTGGAGATGGTATATGGAAATTTTATTATAATTTATTGTGAATTATTGGTTTGGTTTATATATGTATACATATATATGATTCTCCATATAAAAAAGGAAACTGAATTCGGCATTTAAAGGTGTAATTTTTTTGTCATAAGTAAAGTGAGAGATTGCTATAAAACAAATACAGGAATATTTAACTAGTGTCCTAAAAAACAAAAAAAATAATAAATTTTTAAAAAATTGTATTTTCATTAATTTTAACCTTGAAGGACCACTAGATCTGTTCAGAAATTTGCAGCATTAAAGAAGCTGTTCTTTAAAAATGGTTGACTAAAGATGTATAAAATAGTATTTTGTTGCGAACGTTTTTATTTTGTACAAAAACAAATGTTTCTGTTTCATTTTCAAATTTTTGTAATTTGAGCAGAAGCATTTTTTTAATTTTATTTTAAACAATATGCTTAACATCTTCTTTTGCAGAAATAAAATTACACTTTACTTATAGATGAGCTCAATCTATTTTTTTATGCTCACTTTCGGTGCCCAAAATAATATTATGCTTCGTCAATTTTAGCCATTTACCGTTTATTACATTAGCTTTCATAATCAAAAGATTTTGTTTTATAATCTAGCCTCTTGGTGTTCTTCTTGATGATATTAGTACTATAATATTATATGCATATTTCATAACGTATATTAATGTATGCATAATACACTGGTGAAATAAATTAAAAGAATTAGCATATTTTATCGAATTGCATGAAAAAACCGAACTGAAGGAAAAACCACTGCTTCTAGATAAAAATGCAAATCTTGTAAGGCAAATACACAAGAGTACACGTGTGCGTAAGCGAAGCCAGCAAAAAAACAGGCGTTATAAGCGCGTGGAAGGTAAGACGAATTGCGTTCGCTAGCACACCTCGGCGAATTTCTTGGTGTTATCTTGCCAACAATCGGTTATATTCACATCGCAACAGTAAAAATGAGTAACCACCAACATTTAGATGATGTAATGAAGTGGCGAATTGTGGAGAGGCTAAAGGCAGGCCAATCGCAAGTCCGGATTTGCAGAGAGTTTAATGTAACGCCCAGCGATCTAACCTATGAAAATAGTTCCAGGATAAGGATAAGGATAAGGATAAGGAGGACGTGGGCACTATGCCTCTACCATACGGTTAATTAGTACAGCACCACGTTCACCATGATCCAGATTTGTACGATATGCCTAATACGTAAAATTAATACAAAAGATGTAGTAAGGCTGCGTGATACAATAAGTAAATACATATGGATATACTATAGAATATTATAACAGATTATATATATTAGGTAATGAAGTATAGTTGTGCAGAAATCATATATGCCGATTCGTATGGAGCTTATATGCAGAATAAAGTCCTATGATGGTTCGCCTAAGTCCAGGTTTAAAGAAGAGAGCTTATCAATGATACGCACTAATTTGCGAGTTAAGTCGCGTTGCTTTATCAAGAATTTGGAAAAGGCTTGTCGATTGGTGCTGGGAAAAGGAATGTGCAGTTCTTCTGTCAAAGGACAAGTTGTGACGTAATGATCGGGTGTACCGACCTCCCCACAGCTACATATATCAGTGTTACTGATGCCGTGTCTTGCATAATATTGAGGAAAAGGCCCATGCCCGGTAATGTAGCGAACTAAAGATGGAGAAGAAATGTTTCTTTCTGTGTTGACGTACGAGAGATGGTAGTACGTGCGTCTGCCGGTAAGGCTATTGTCCCATTCGTTTTGCCATTGACTTAAGACCTGGAGCAGGGTTATGTCTTCTTGAGATGTGATATAGGCCACTGTATGTTTATTTGTACGTCAGTATGTCCGGAGGCTGCATCTTTAGCTAAACGATCAGCAGTTTCATTTCCTAATAGGCCAGCATGAGCTTTAACCCACTGTAATTTGATTTGATGTGGCATTTGCTCTCGTAAATCTCTTTGAATACCTTGTATTAGGGGTGAAGGATGTTCAGGATTACCTACAGCGTGTAGAAAGGATTGGCTATCTGTCTTAACAGTTGCTTCGGAAATGTGCTGATCAGTGAGATAGCGAATTGCTTCAGAAATGGCAGACACTTCTGCCTGAAAAACGGAGTTTTGTGGTCTTAACTGTCCTCTCCACTGGTGTATAACTGTATTGTTCTGAAAAACGACATAAGCTGCGCCGGTGTTGTCATCTATTTTAGAGCCGTCACTGTAGATTTCCGTCTCTGAATTGGAAGTAGTCGAGACCGGTTTCATTTGAATTCGAACTCCAGCTCCTTGGAGTGATGGATGTAATGAGAAGTTGGGCATTAGTCTCTCATAGTTTTCTGGCAGATATATCTCATCGCGAAAAGTTGCTGGCCGTTTCAATTGTTTGACTGTTTGTCGAACTGCCTCTTCTTCAACTCTAAGGTGGAGAGGCAGCAGTCCGGCTAGTACATTAAGAGCATAGGATGCTGTGGTACTGTGATGTTTGTGTTACTTGTGATGTTCAGAGTAAAAGGACGTTGGATAGAACTAATATATTTTATTTTGCGACCCTGCATGGGATAAGTCCATACAGCAGCCGCATAAGTAACCATCTTTTCTGCAATTGCTTGAAATAACAGTTCCAGGATACTGAAACCATCGAGAGAAAACCTGGGCAAGGTCGTCCAAGAGCCACGACGGCCACAGAAGATCGCTATTTGTCCATTTTAGTTCGGCGTAACAAAGAGGCTACAGCTTCTCAGCTCTCTCAGGACCTGTATGCAAACACAGGAATCCGTGTAACAAGGGTGACTGTTCCCAAAAGCCTGAATGAGAGGGGGTTGTTTGTCAGAACACCGGCTGTTTGCGTCCCGCTCACGTCTATTAACAGGAGGTTCGATTAGCATGGTGCAGGCAGCGTAGTGATTGGAGTACGGAGCAGTAAGTGACCGTTGTTCACCGACGAGTCCTGTTTTATCTTGAATACCGATTCTCGCCGTACTTTCATATGGGGAGAGCCAGGGACCCGCTAACTACCCTCCAATATCTAAGAAATTAACAATTATGGCGGTGGCGTTGTAATGGTCTGGGCAGGCATTATGTTGAATGGCCGCACTCCTCTCCACGTCTTTGACAGAGGCTCTGTGACTGGTGTGAGGTACAGGGATGAGGTCTTGGAGCCCTATGTTCACCTTTTCCGGGATGCACTGGGCCCCGAGTTCATCTTACAAGACGATAAGGCGAGGCCACATAAAGCTCTTCTGATCGACGAATTTCTCGAGAGTGAGGATATTCGCCGGATGGTTTGGACAGCCCGGTCTCCAGACCTCAACCCTATAGAGCATGTCTGGGACGCTCTGGGGTGGGCAATTGCAACTCGCAACCCCCCTCTGAGAACCATACAGGAAGCGTTGCTGAATGAGTGGGACTAATTGCCACAGACACTGATAAACTGCCTTATTTCCGGTATGACCTCACGCTGCGAGGCCTGTATGGCTGTAAGAGGGAACCATGACCCCTATTAACCCATTTCTTTTGTGTCTTCTGCAACCACTGTTTCAGACCTTCAGACTCCCATGAGTGTTACACACGAACATGTGTGTCTATTATAACTGTTGAATATTTATTTTGTTTGTATTATATCAGCCTATCTTCACACCAAATTTTATGAAAATCTGTCCAATAGTTCTGTAGATCGTAGATCAAATATGAAAATTCTCTTAATTTATTTCACTAGTATAATAATACAATGGATACGATACACAGAAATATATCAGTTGTGCTAACACTGTTTGCCCCGAATTCTTTACACCTTTTCACCTTTGTCCCAGTGGTATTTGACGCAACTTGTAATTTTTTTAAAACCCCATTTTAAGTAAATTCTGGAAATTAGAAATAGGTTGTTTTCATCATTCCTATAGTATTTTACAAAAAAAGATATTTCTGATATATATAGAGAGAGAGATTTCAAAGTTCATAAAAGTGCTTAAACGCATAAATTATTTTTGCTCTAAAATTGCTTTGGCTGGTCATGTGCAGAGAATGTAAAATAAGAATTCTGCTATTGGTGTAAGAATTTAATGATTATATCGAAAATCTTCCATTTTTATATGATGCTTTATTAAATATTATTAAGAATTCAAATTTGTAAAAACGGTTGTAATTTTTAAATTACCATAACCAATTTTTGATAAATTTTTTATCTTTAATTGTATCTTTAATTATTTTATCCTTTGTCCTCCCTCCCATATTTTTTATTACAAACAATATTTGAATAGGTCGAATATTTGTTTGAAATATTCTTTATTTCAAACTCACCCAGTTGATAAATTTTTTATTTCATTTTCTCGGAAATGTTCGAAGTTTCCATATGATAATGGAGCTGGAAATAGCATTTAAATTTACGTTACCAGACAAAAAGAGGAAGTTACTGTTTTAGTTAAAAAGTGAAGAAGCTAATAAAATGATGACCATTAAAAATTCAAAATATACAAATAAATCAATGAAAGTTATATAAGAAAAGCTATACAAAGATTTTTCCCTGTGGATTAGTTTGACTAAGAATACATTTATGTAAGCCTGATGAAATTTTAGAACTAATAGGTCTTATCTTCGGTCTTCTAAACTCTGTGTTCTCACTTCAGCATTTAAACATTTTTAAAAGTAGTTGAGATCTTGGGCTGAGCAAAAGTTGCATTTGAATGTAATTAAAATAAGATCATCCTAATTAATACAAGGACACTTCGCTTATCAGAATATAGTAAACCTTGAATATGTGACCATGTACGCTAAGCGAATTCATATTAAGTGCTTCAATAAAAAGTAGGAATAGTTGTAATTTAATTATTAGTTAAAAGACAAATTTGAAATAAATTATTGACTGTATTAGAAGATAACATTCTTCAAAGTTTATGGACTCAGTCGCTTAAATATTCATTCAATTACACTTTTATTCACCTGAAGAGTAACAGCTGGGCCCTCTCGGGCTTACAGAAAGCCTACACTTGGACTTTAACTTAAGATAGAAAATAAGAAACAAATCTAATGCTAACTAGACTAAAACCTTGGCAGAGCTTCACAACAATAATTAACAGAGTTGGCCCTTAGTACGATCAAAGACAAAAACTAGCAGGTACGTAGCAATACGGCCGGATGTTAAGATTACACTTAAAGCAATGACGCGGACAGAAGGCAAAACACGCTCTACTAAGAACTTCTAAGCTCTTCTACTGAAGTGATTGAAACTTCTCGCCAAAATTAAAAATAACTATTAGAAAATTAAAATAACCCTTAAAAATGCCTAAACATAATTTTGAGCTGCATTTTTGCAAAATATATTGCAAAGCACATTTGAATAGACCGTGCCTGTCGCCTCATGCAACTTGCAATAACTGGCAGTTGTGTTTCAAACATTTTTGGTGGACTTTCGATTTTTATTTCCATGAGAGTAATTTTTTCTTCTTTCGAGAAAGAATCTCTTGTTTGCTAACACGGCTGTTCTCATTTTTATTGAAATTGCTGCGGAAACAAAGATCACTTCTTGTTAAAAGTCTCATGAAATATTTCTCTCTTCTTTTACAAATAAAATTATATTAATTCCTCAGATGGAAATGCCTTTCATAATCGGCCATACTTTAACATTTTCTTAAAAAGTATGTATAACAAAATCTGACTCCTGCATAGAGATTCTTCAGGACAAAAACTATTCTTTTCAAGCTATTTCTATAATACCCAGGAACATAAAACAAATTTATTGCTAAAAATATTAAAGACAAATAATTTCGGTTAACTACGAAATATCGTATTGATTAATTAATCACTCGTATTAAATGAGAAATGAAATCATTTCGTTCACTCATTATATCATAGATCGAGTTCGCATTAAGCGGATTTAGCGGAACTAATATATTGGTTTATTAAGTCGATTTTAAGAAAACTTTCTAGAATACTAAAACTGACGGCAAATTCATATAACCCTGAAAAAATTTTAATTTATCCTAAAAAGTGTTTGTACTATATGAGCAAACGCAACGTATTTGAAAAAGCAGTGATGATTTGATGCAAAAAAGCACATGCTAAACGTAATCAAGTTATGGAAGTCAAAATTAATTAATCTTATAACAGCTACAGATTAAACATTTTAATTTAAGGTATCGTGAAGTAAATCATGAGGCAATTATTTTCTTTACAAATAATTCTTAACAATAAAATACATTTCACCTCTTAATCAGGTCCACGAAGTGAACAAAACTCTAATTAGATATTAGACTTTCCTTATTGTATTTACGAGAGTGGAAGCAAAAATACCCTTTCTTATTCACAAACGAAAGAAATAAGCAAGTTACGATATCGATTTGACTCGCTGACAACATAATTAACAAATCATTGTAGGTATGTCAGATTTCCATTTTTTGTATTATTCCCTTCGCTTGATTGAACTCGAAACATCTTGCCTTAATCTTTGCGATTTTGAAAAAAATGCTAATAATTCTTGAAATAATAATAATAATAATAATAGCTAAAAGTTAAATATTATTACTTTAAGTGGTTGAAAAGAAAACTGTTAGAAGACTATGACGTTGAGTAGACAGGAAACCTCTCTTAACGCAAATTCGATATTCTCTATAATTAGCGCGATTGGGTGAATTGATACTATTTCCCTTTTTAAGAGAGTAATTAATCAATTAACGTGACTTTTTTACGTTACTCAGACTTACAGTGCAAATGGTTTCATTGGTTTTAACAATACAACTGATCCCATAATTGATGAAATCAGCACAATTGGAGATCTTGAATTTAATTAACTGGATAATGAAAATGCGAAGAATTTATCCGATTTCAACTCAGAACAGGTAAGGGAGCGTAATCTTCAACTAAAAGAACAATGTAGACATAACGAATACGAGGTTTTCTTACACTATCTGTAAAGATTTCCATCGTTTTTATTCTCAGTGTCGCGTATATTACTGAAAGTTTTGCATTTTTTCGCATTACCTTATACTATTATGCATTTCCATTTCGGAAGTTATTGTAAGATGCAACTTTCCCTAATGACTGGAATCGAGAACTATCCGTTTAGCATTAAAAATAGGAAGATAAGGTTACGTGAGGTTGGTAGAATATAAGAAACCAAATGAGGTTTATCTGCCTGAAGGGAGGAATGCTTTCGTGAAGGATTTTTTAAGGAAAACTAGTTTGTATTCACGTTACATATACAGAAAACCATAAAAACCAAAACATGCAGCCAGCCCGTTCGTTCGGTTCGAACAAAAGTTGAACTAATAGTATTCAGCAGTTTTAGCCACTCTGCCGCTGGTGGGGTTACTAAGTCAATGCAAACAAAAGCACATCGTTATGAATGGAAAACTAACTGCGAAAAAACTTGCGTTAATTTTCAGTCGCACTGAAAAGGTACAGAAAATTGTGCTTGATGGTGATCTTGCTATGGAGCAGAAAATCTGCAGCAAAGTTTACAAATTTTATAAAGAGATTACCGTTTATTACATGAAAAAATTATAAAATCAAGTTCCAACAATTCAAGCAACATTCTTTTCTTTTTATTGTTAGATTGAACACTTCATTAAAACAGTCGAAGTAACAAAATATTCAAAGAAGTTGATTTTTATTCAGTTAGATGATTTTATTCCTTAATGTAATATGCGTTTTTTCAGGCTAGAAATATATATAACGAAATCGTTCCAGTCTTTAGATAATTGTTTTCGTGCATTACGTTACGCTGCCATCAGAGCATTTAGTGCGTCCCCGTGATATGGGTCATGAGGCAGGACCTTCCACAGGACTTGGCAGAATGTTAATACTCGACATGATGAAGAATCTTTAATTTATCTTTCAAATTGTAATTTTATATGCTTTATAAACTGAAATATTTAAAAAAATGTTATTTTTAATGATTAAAATGTTTATTTTCAGTAATATACCTACTGCATATAATTTGCGGGCAATAGTTTTTATGTAATATTTGAATCATTACTGTAATTAAAATAATACTTTTCATTTGCCAGATATTACGTAACTGGGCACAAAATATTTCTTATTTCAAATCTCTGCTAAATAAAGAATGAGTTGCAATTAATTATCAGTTACAGTATTAATCTAACGGTATTTCGCGTAGCACGCATTTACTTATTAAGTAATCGCACTAAGACAAAACAGGCTTAAATCAAAAGCTGTTAAAGTAAAAAAAAAAAAAAAAAAAACTCAAGCATTTTCATAAAACAGGAAAATAGTGTTTATGACGTCATCATTAACTGAAGCATCGTAAACTCCTATAATTCCTATTTCAATTCTTTAAATGGAAAGCAATTTACCTAGTCAATTATTTCTTTCCAAACACAAAGCAAAATAATTCCCTGAAATTTAAGGTAACAAAAGCACGATAACTTGAAAAATTATCATAAAAAATATGACTTTCAAGCCTTTAAACTATCCCTTATTTTTAATTGTTTTCTAATAATACAAATTACCACTATGCGTATGAGATCAATTATATTGGCTGCTAATTGACGAAGCGCCTAAAAGGGCTTGTAACATGAAAAGCCTTTTAAATGCTTACTAATGGCATAATAGCATAGTAGCCGAGATAAATGAAAATCCTGTAATAGGCTCTTGAATCTTCACATATGAAATGTTAAAAACAAGCAGCATTTAATTCCTTAATTAATGAAAACTAAAAAAGTAAAAATAACTTTCTTTCGGATTATAATAACTGAGAGATATTAAGCCCTATAGGTTTATACTAGTTATGTAAAACCATAAAAAGTAAATCTTGCGTATGCTTTTAAATTAAGTTTTTCATTTAAGTACAGGGCATCGTTTAATATTTGAGCACGAAGCTCAAATTTGGAAAGTCTAATTTTTCTTATATAATAGGGAACTATAAGTTGCTACACTTATCTGCCATTTAAAGAAAGTTTTCATACGCAAAAAAGTTTATACAAGTGGTTATCACAGAACTATTCACGTCTATGGCAAATTTGGAAGTAAAAGGCAGTTAGTTATCCTCAGATCTTTAATAGGATCTAGTAAAATCTCTCGATTTTATTTTATTTATAATCCCAACCTGTTCCATAGCAATGCCTCAAACTCTCATCTCTCTGCAGCGTAAAATAAACATTTCTTTCTAAAACAACGATAAAATGAAGGCTTTTAAAGGAAAGCTAAATAAGCTGCTTCCTTGTTCTCAGTATTTTTTCTGACTTTTAAATTGATTTTACTCTCCTAATTTCTATCTGGCAGCTGAGTATTTACTTTATAGTGCCTCTTTACATACCAAATTAGGAACATATCTCTCAAATGGAGCAGTTTTCTGAAGCCCCTTCTTAAAAATCAGCTTTCAATTCACAGCCCAAATCGTAAACTGCAATTATATTACATCTGGCAACTTCAAAACTTAATTCCATCTGGAGCACTTTTTTGTTAAGATTATTCTTCTTACTGAAGAATCTGAGAACTTGATATCGACTCATTTGCAGCTGGAATGTGGCCAAAGATACTTTCAATTCCCTTTCGTCTTTCTTCACTTCAATTATTTTTCAAATCAAAGCGCTCTTCCACAATTCAGGGCCTAGCGTTTTTTCCAAAACTTTTTCTTTTTTTTTTGTTTCGAGACATTATTTAAAGTTAAATGTATGGCAGATCTATTTCTTTCCTTAAATAGCTGACATCTAACGTATAATTTTGAATTCCGAAATTATTCAGCTGAAATCCACAGTATATGCATTTCACTTAATGGTTAGCTAATATGAAGAATTTAACTATATACAAATTCTGTTTATTTATTAATTTTTTGATAAGCATTTCCAGAATTTTGAAGTGCCCTTTTTAGTGTTCTAAATCTGATTAATTGTACATTTTCAGCAAATTGAATCACAATACTGACCAAGTTTTAATACAGCTCAAGAATTTAGAAGGAAAGGACAAGATATTTTTTTGCAATTCTCTGCCCTGAATGAGAGCCTCAAATTATTCGTATATATGCAGATTGTTTTTTTCAGTACAGGCTACGATATCACGCCCTTCGAATGTATACCATGGTAATAAAATATTCCTGTGTGTTATCTAAAGCTGGTTAGCTTGTCAGGAGTGAGTGTTCGGTGTATAGTCTTGGCAATCATCTTCGTGGAACTCCTTAAATCCTTAAGTCCTGATCTGGAACAGGGAGCTGAATGCAGCTATGTTCTGGTGATAGATACTGTTATTAAGTGGTAGAATAACTGCACTTGAAAGGGATTTAGAATCCTCTTTTGTTAAATCAATGTTATTTACAACCACTTCCCAACTCGGGAGGGATACAGAAAGTAAAAGACCACACTTGGGTCTAAACTGAACAATCAGATAAATTTAAAACTAAAGCTAAATAGAAATTAAATTAATCTTTGCTCACAGAGCTCTTCGCGGAGTTGGCCTCTAACTAAATGGTGCGTAGCAAGATTTACTAATACTAACGCACTTGGATTTATTTCAATAAGCAATCACGTAACAAGCACTATGGCTTAGAATTTAAATGCTAGCTGGTCAGGCGAACGTCGAATAGAGTGACCGTGATCTGAGACTAAAAGCTCTCTCACACTGAGAGGTTTCTACCTCTGGTTTAAATAGAACTTGGCTCCACTTCAAATTAGCATAAGCTGAAAACGCGCGCTTCTTCTAACGGGAAGTTGAAAATGAGAAGAGATAGAAAGATTTAAATTAAAACAAAACTTTGTTAGTTTAACTAAAACCTTACAAGCTGGCTGCTCTGCAAATAATAACTGCGCGAGTTCACTAGTCTCACTATTTTTTTTAAAAGAAAATGGTAAACAGAAACAAACTGATAGAAATCACTCTCATAATATGAGGCATAAAAAGGAATGATCTACATAATAACATAAGTTTTAACATAATAAGAAGGTTTCTACGTAATAAGAAACAATTATTTCCCTTATTATTAAAGTTGCGAAACCATTAAGTTTCTTTTTGAGAAGAGATTTTAAAAAAAATCAATCATACCCTTGCTGAGAATAGAACTCGAGTCTTTCAAGTGTTAACTGCATGTTTAGATGACTAGAGTATAGGTACACATGTGAGAAAGACTTTTAATTGCTTTTCATTCTTTTTTCTTAAAAGACGACTTGGGAAAAGATGATACTCAGTCGTCAAATCAAGGAAAGTGAGGAGTTATTGCTCACAACGTCTTCATTCGGGTGCTAATGCATAGTTCATTAGTTTTACTTTTTTGAAGAAATATTTAAAAACAAGATACTGAAGCAAAATGTTGAAACATTACCTCCAGTGGAAATTAAACAGGAAATTTTCCAGGTTTCGTGCAAAGTGCTGGTCATTGCACCTTAAGGATACATGAGAGACACGCGTTTAATTATTTCTAAAGAAACTATTTCGCTTAGTAGCAAAGTATCTTTCATAATAAGAGAAATATATTCCAGTTTCCATATTTTTCTCAACTTTTCAGATTCATTGCGTATCCGGATTAACATTTATATCTCCTACTCTACCTAAATATTATTATTAGACTGAATTACAACTATTACCGTATATGGAACGGTTCTTCTTATTAAAGAGGAGTTATTTAGAGTACGCTAGCCGAAACGCTTTTCAGCCAGACTTCACTGGAGTTACTAAGAGTACTCTTTAGACGATGAAGGTTCGTTTATTATGTAAGGGGGGAGTGGGTCTCAAAATTTCGCCTCCAGATGGGAAATGTTGCTGCAGTCATGTAACTATGCAGCTTTTCGATCTGAAAGCAGCCATGTTATGCAAATTTAATTAAACTGACGATAACTTGCATGCAGGATATAAAGAAAAGTGAAAATGAACATTTTTATCCGATGGGACAGATGTCTTGTGCTAGGATTTTGAGATCCTTCTTTGCTGTTAAAACTGTTCAAAGGATTTTCGGAACTTTTTGTACGATTTTTGCGCAGAAAAACAATTGATTTTAATTCGAATGTTATTTTTAAGCACTTGCTCTTCAGTAGTTTCTCTTAACTACTAATCTGCTCCTTGCTTTCTATGATAAAGGGGTATTTTTAAAATTGACTACGGGCCTGTTTTTTCACTTGTCTTGTGGTGGTTCCTGTAGTCCATCAATCAGTTTTGAAAAGATATACAAAAGTGTCTTTATTAACAGTCCGAAAGTATATTATTCCGCCGACGCCATTTCAGAATACTATGAAGGATTACAAAAAACCATTAACACTTAGTATTTGTCTTCGTTTCCAAGGTTTACAGAAATTTAGTCCTACATTTTAATATCTGATTCATAACTTTCGCTGAATGATAAAATAAAAAAATAAAATCGAAAAAGATTGCCATTTTTCACGCAATATATTTTGCATTTTTTTACACTGCATGAATGAAAGAGCGGAATTTTTATTTTTTAAATATGGAAATGCATTTTTATAGCAAGCAGAATTCGTTTAAGGGGGGTTATATTTATTTTGGCCTTTCATAATTTCAGTTTATTGACGCACGGAAAACCATCCAGGATCATAAAGATTGTGGGATATTTCCTTCTTAATTCACAGTTCAATCCTTATTCCCCCCAAACACTGGTAAGCGAATAATCGCTATAGTGTGTGAACAGCGATGTAAGACTCAAGAAGGGTTAACTACCCTTTATTTCTCAGAATAAATATGACACAATCAACACCTAACTCGGAGCGTACAGCAAAGTCTCGACTTGGGCTTGAACTTAAATTAATATGAAATTAAACTTAACTAAGCTTAACTAAAGCTAACTGAAAGATATAGCCGAAGCTATCAAGATTCCAAGTAGTTGGCCCCTAAATCTTAATTAAGTCGGCGAAGCCAATCACGGACCTCAAGTACGGCAGAGCGTACCAATAGCTTAGAGAGACGTAGCCAAAGGCAAACGCGCGCTAGTCAGGAACTCGGGCTTTCTAACCAAGTCGGTGAAACTTCGACTTAAATACTAATCTTACTCATTCGCATTAACCGCGTTCCCGAAAATACATTCTGGTAGGAAATTGTAAGCTGAAACTAGAAGGATAGGAAAGATACATAAACTTAAAATAACTGTTATAAAATTTGATAAAACTTACAAGGTTTTCCTGAAACTGTATTTAGATTCCTGAAAAAGGTTTCTAGTCTCATTCTCTTCTGTCATGATTGTAAACTGATCTTTTTCTGTTACACTAATTCCCATGCAGTCGTGATTCATCTATTCTCATAACAAATTTCCATTCTTCACGCAATATATTTTTTTCGAAACTAAATTCATCTTTGATCTTATGTTCTGCTACTGTCTAAGAAAAGGATGTTGAACATTCTCTTTTTCATTTTTTTAAAGCTTTGATTATCATTTTACCAACAGCCAGAATAGGCATTTTAAAAGCTGATGATATTTTCTCTTGAGCAGATTTCTTCTTTTAGAAACGCAGATCTAATGTTTCAAATGGTCTTTGAAGTACTACCTTTAGAGATCATTTGACGTTCCATTTCCTGCAGAAAGAGGGATTTTCAACTTTCTAGTTCGTTATGAATGACAATGTTTATTGTGCTTCTAGATATCCCTATTTCAACATTCCTATATCGTTTTGTTTTGAAAATGAGAGTATTTTTGTTAGTAAAATGCAAAACGTTGTTTCCTATTCAAAATTTATTTACATGAGCCATTTTTTACTATAGTAAATAACTTATCTTTCAGTATAAAAGTTGTTTAGAAATAATTTAAAAACTCCTTTGGTTTCGATTACCTTTTTCTTGATAATAATTAAAAAATGTCCGTATAACTTCTGTATCATCAAAGTAATAATAATGTTTCCGTTGCGCATTGGGAAATCTAGAAGATGAATAACGTTAAGTCTCATGATCATCACAAACTTGCGAAAAATTATTTTTATGATGCAAAAATACAGCATTTTTTATGAATTTAACAAGAAGAGAGAAATCAATAACGAGCTATTGTTAGAACCATTCGCAATTCAGTGGTTCAAACAGTTCCGCAGTGAATCAGAATGATGTCCTCGGATCCGACAAATATTTGGGTATTATTCGTATACAGTGGTGCTTGCAAATTTTGGTAGTCCTATATAATGAATATGCATCATGGATTACGCAATGTTGTCGTAATTGCATCGTTGAAACGGCGGCTGGCTTGCCACAAGGCATGGGAGATTAATAACCAATAGTCTGGAAAATAATTTTTAAACTGAATACTTTTTCCTCCTACAGACCCAAACTCAGCAGCTTCTTCAAACTGATACGAAAGCTTGCTTGCTGTTTTATGTGGCGTACCTAACTGTAATGGAAATGCGAAATGTAGGGTTGCCTTACGATATGCTTTGCAACAATGCAGCTCATTTTTGTCTGAATTTCACACATTAACAGGATTGCCACCTTTAGTCAACTGATAATCTCCCTGTATTCCAGAAAATTACTTTGAACTCTTTAAAGGTGGCTTTATTGATTCATACATGATTTTTTCAAAGAAAGCAGATAGCTAGGACTATGTTTTTTCTGAGTAATTAAACAATGCTGCTAAGTTTTTTTTATTCCGAAACTTAAGCAGTAATGATATCTCGACACTACCGCGTGTATCAGTCCCTTACATTACACTGACGGCAAAACAATTCCGATGTCGGAATTTCATCAAAGGTCATTTAACTGATCCAAAATCTTCCTGTGGCGTGATTTGTTGTTCCCCTGATTTATTTCTCTGACCTTCAGTTGTAAGGGCATTTTAAGTGTTTCGCATACCAACCACACCATAATAATTTAGCAGCTTTGAAGAATCAAAGAATACAGTACTTGAAGTCAGTTAATGAAAAGCTACTACATTTTACACTAGAAATTCTTCAAAGAATGCAACTTGGGGAAACATTTAAGGAAATCATACTGAATCACATCTATAAATGAGGTCAAGATTACTGTAAACTATGTTTTAGTTAATTTACTAATTTACTCGTGTTCCAAAGATGTAACTTCCAAAACCTTTTCTCCCCTTGCGAGAAATTAGTTTTCCTTTAAAAATTCAAAATCTTGTGTTCTTAAGAGTATTAGAAAAGATTTTTGCGTGCCCCTCTGCATTTCTTCGTAATGTACTTGATACCCTGCTGACAATCGGAAAATCCAGATTTCGATTCCAGAAAAAGGCATAAAAGATTTTTCTGGTGTGCATGATAATCTACTGGACTCTACAGTATCACATCAAGCCTCGTCAAATTTGCCCCAGTATAGTCTGGGTTATTGAGTTTTAAGTACGTCCTCTTTAATTACAGCCACGCTTTACTTTATCATTTGTACAAGAGATGCGCGCGTACAAATGATAAAGTTATTAAAAATTAATCTACAAAAATTAAAGACGATATCACTACTCTTTTATTCCTACAAAAGTTTGAAAAGTTTATGCCTTATTAAATAATCTATTTATTGAAGCAAGTGCTGGGAAAACATACTCTCTCTCTCTCCCTCACTATGTATATATATATGTAATATTTCAGTTATTTTAACACATCGTGGGTGAGTGGTGAGGCTATTCCATTACACGTTTTGGCAGATGTTTGACGAAGCTGGGATGATTGAACCATGGAGAAAAATACAACTCAGGACTTTCACTTTTAACAACACCTCTTTATTTTAACTTACAGCAGATAATTTAATTTAGAACAGATTATTCAGTAATTGACCTACTTAGATACGACTGACTTTAATACGTTAATACGTTATAACGTTCTAGCACAGAAAGAGGAGCATAGCGAAGACGTTAGGATTATGAAGGCAAGAAGGCATCTGTATAGAAAAACTTATGACGCAGCATTTATATGAGGAGGTTATGTAACAGGCGCGAATATTCCAGAAGGTACTGGTCTAGGGGAAGATCCTGAATTGCAGAAAATTAATTAAAGTTTGCTAGTTCGCAAAGAGCAAAGCCATCGTATTTTTTTTTTTTTACATCTTTAGCCGGTAGGATAGATCTCCGCTGCTAACCCCAATGAATGTGTACAGGCTCTTTTCAAGTGATGTGCGAAAGTTTACTCCAATGAACACTCAACAGTTTCCAGTGACGGAACTGCGAAATAAAAATTAGGAATTTGATTTAATGCCTTGCGTTGAAAGTTTCAACGATCGCTGATGTTCGGGTGCTCTGATCTGCGTTTCTTCTGTTTCAAGGCCATAGCGTGACGACATCTCTATACTTCTAACGCTGTGCTTTTCAAGTGTCTCACTTTTCAAATATGGTGTTTTTTCAAATGCGGAAAAAGTTCAGTGAAAATGGGAAGGATTTTTCTTGCAAGGTTTATTCATCGTCTCATTTCTAAGTCTGTGGTCTGGATTTTTTCTAAAGGTTTTATTTAGTGCAACTAAAAATATCATATTGAAATTACTAATCATTATTATTATATTGAAAATCTGAATACATATTGCTGTCTCTTAAACGTATAGTATTGTTTTATGAAAATGATATTAAAAATTCGAAATCTAATACTTTAGTGAGGTTAGTAAAGAAGATTTAATTATTTTTCTGGAAGGTTGTTAACATTAATATATTTTGAAATTTGTGTTGAAAATTTTGAATAAGAATTTTATAATTATTCTAAAAATGAAGTGGATACAAAAATAAGTGAAATTAGTACAGATAAGTAATATGAAATTATGGTTAATGCATGTTAAGTAATATGAAATTGTGGTTAATGCATGTTAAAAATTTATGGGTTGCTGTAAGGTATAAAGTATGTTGAGGGAGTACTGGTTCCGAAACAGAGGCCTATTATTACCTCTGTACAGTTGTTCCTTTTACCCTCTTCATATATGATAATGTTGAAGGCTCTCATTTCATGATTGAGTGTAATTTTTTATATTATTATTATGCTTTTTTTTTATTATGGAATGTAGTAGTGTAGTTCTCAAAGGCCAGTTACCTTATGTAAGGAACGGAGGCTTTTTCAAGTAACTGCCTAGGCACCCTGAGCCACCAGTGCAAAACACACTGGTTAGCTCAAGAGGCTAGCCCTAATGATGGATATGTTTGTTTAGAAGTATTGCGAGGCCTTTCAGTTTGTTAAATTCAGAAATTG
>KK121944.1:130232-171808 GCA_000611955.2 Stegodyphus mimosarum
AATTAGTACATTACATATGCATTATTATAACATTTCTGTTATAATAATGAAATTATGATTCTCCTTTTCTTTATAAAACAGTGCTTTTCCACTTGGTATTGTCATTTTCTCATTAAAAAGAGAAATTCAAAATTTTATATCTCAAAAATGGTGTGTAATACTGCATTTTTCAGATCGACTTTAGAGTAAGCTAGGTCTAAATTATGTAGAATATCTAATAATTCTGTAGGATTATTTTGACGCATAATTCTCTAAGAGGAAATTGAGAAAGATTTTGAGCTTCACAGTAAAAATAGCATGTAAGATATTATTTCTCATTATTATTTCTCTACATAATTCCTCCTAAATCGATGTACATATTTTCATTCTGTGCTAGAGAGTGTTTGCATTCACCTTATAGAACAAGTTATCTTGAGCCACTAAACGGCCACTTCAATAGCATTCTTATCCATACTAAAGGACATCCTCGAAGTGAATTCTACATAGAAATGAACAGGTGAAAAGCTGACTGAGCCAGGGGGAATAAAACGGGTGGGATTAGAAGGTGAAACTACAATCGCCCGAAACAGTGTGTGCAGTTCCGACCATGGTGGAGAGCAGCATTGTCTTAATGCAACATGACTCCATTCTCAAATTTTCCTCGACTCTTCTCCGCCAAACCATCTTTTAATTTGTGTGTCAGACTGACATCATATATCTCATAGACAGTGGAGCCTTTAATCAAAAATCAAACAAAATTAACTCTTCTTTATGCTTTTGTTTGTGTTCTGAGGTACCGTTTCTCAGAACTAGTGGAGCCGACACTTTCTTCATAAACAATTCTTGATGGATGATATGTACTACGCGTTTTATCGAGATCTGAAAACGTTCAGATTGTATTTTCAGAGTCATACGACGATCGCCGGTAATCATATCCGGTGCAATGTTGATGTTTTCCTGCGCTGTTGCTGTCAAGAGACATCTTTCTCGTGAATCTTAACAAAATGCTTCCGGTTTGAAGATTACGTTGGCGACCCACTGTTTCAAATTTTTTAATGATGGAGGCTTCATTTCCTAAACTCTGCAGCATTTCTTGAGGAATTTATGTTGGAGTGGGGTGCAGTTTCGATAGAGGTAAAGAATCTCGGCTCTTTCGGCCCCTCTCTTCTCTGATACTTCGTTCATTTTCATCTGGAAAGAAGCACAGCGTAGTACGTCCCTAAGCTCCAGCCTAACACCCCATAAAAATTTCATTACCTGTTCCCATTTCTTCCGTGTGAGGCTTAGACCTTCTCAACCTTCCTGTGTATTTATTTTGATTTCGTCAAACTGGAGATACCGTCGCCCTCAACGAATTTTGTATAGCAGCTGAGACTCTTTGCCTCTATTAATTCAAAATGTGTCAAAGTTTTTGTTGAAATACCGCAGCAATGCATGTGCACGTTTTAATAAAGTTGAAGATAGCACATCTACGAATAATTGTTATAATGCGTTAAGAGACAGAGGATGTTTACCGCACTTCCTTGCTCATTTTTGTCCGTTTCTTTAGCTAATTTTACTGTCTGAAAATTTAGAAGGGAAATTTATGCGAGTAATTGAGTTTCCGAAGAATCCGGATACAGTAAGAACATAAAAAGTGAAAAGTAGTCATAGATAAACTACCGGTAACTACCACAATAGTATTTCGTTAAAAGAAACCTGCATTCTGTAGTAATATTAACACTACAATTATTAACTACAATACAGTTATTAATTATTAATATTAACACTACAATTATTAATTATTAACACTAATATTTGATGGATATTGAGCTGATATTTGACGGATATCTAGAGCGCGAAGTATCCTGCTCAATTACCTTTTAATCCCGAGAGTCACCTCACATAAATGAGTCTTGACCGCATTTCCCAAGATAGATATCGGAGGAAGGAAGGCGAAGGCAGCGAACAAAAGTCCCAGATTTCAAAAGATCGAAGACATGAGCAGTAGATAAGGCTACAAAGAGCTGGATCATAAATAACAGAAGTAAAATCACACATTCTCGTGCGTGAGAACACCTGTCACGCCCGGGTAGCTTAACGAAGAATCTGCAGAAAGTACGTTTCAAATAATATATGCAAGAGAAAGAAATTGGATTAAATGCTATTACAAATGCAAATACAAACTGAATACACTAAATAATCAGGAGAATAAATTCCATTTGTCGATAAACTTGTCCTCAGAGGTAAAAAATTATGTACAACGGAGAAACGGAAATTTATGAGAATATATTTTTAATTTTCAGAACCTATTGCTAAAAAGCTTTTGGGGGGCATAATTCGTGATGAAATACGGTATTACACAAGCAGTATTTCTTCATCTCTCAGTTCGCGCGTTGCATTTCACCTTCAACTCAAGCGTTGTATTTCACGTTAGACCACGTGTCTTCAAGGCTACTTTTCGTATGTGTCTACGTTAAGAAACAAACGTAATAAAGCACAGTCTAAAAGCTTATAAATATAAAATGAATTTAATTAAAAATTACTTAGAAATAAATAAACTTTGTTTTTACTCAACAATAAAATTAAATTGTTCATAAATGAATCATATCCTGAAAAATCACAAAGTCAAACTGAATCCTATAATAAAAGAATAAAAAATAGAATAAAATAGATTCAGCCAAGCTCTTTCTCAAAACCTTTTAAGCATTTAATTTATGAATAACCGTTTTTAATTTCATTATTCTGCGTGAGAAATACTTATTTCAGATTAATTCATAATTTCCTTTTATATGATCAACGTTTTAGGCTGTGTTTATTACGTTAGTTTCTTAATGGAGTTAAAAAATTTATAATATCTGAAGTATTATATATACATATGTGGCATATATGTGTGAATACACAGAGAGAGAGAGAGAGCTGAAATTTTTTGCCACTCTTTAATTAAATCATAGAAATACTTATTTCAGATTAATTCATAATTTCCTTTTATATGATCAACGTTTTAGGCTGTGTTTATTACGTTAGTTTCTTAATGGAGTTAAAAAATTTATAATATCTGAAGTATTATATATACATATGTGGCATATATGTGTGAATACACAGAGAGAGAGAGAGAGCTGAAATTTTTTGCCACTCTTTAATTAAATCATCATAATATAATATCCTAATTCCTTCCAAGTAAATTTATATGTATATCGCCACATGATAATGATAATAGTAATACATTACCTGATTCTTAGTACTGCAGTGTTAACAATAATATTTTTATTTTAAATTAATGGTATGCATGAGCTTGATGGTAGGTTTAATGGCTTATTCATATAATAAGCCATTAAGTATTCATAATTTATATTTGTTTATTGTTTATTCAACATCACTTTCAACATTTTGTAAGTGATTTTTTTTTGTCAAAAATTGACATAACTCACATATTCCACCATAAATGATGCTGTAAATGATGAAATCATGAAGCATTGATGCTATTTTGTAAACAACAATTAAAGTTGTTGCTGTTAAAATTTGTTTTTTGAAACTATATCTAAACTTGCTGCAATGTTATTTAAAATTTTTCCCGGATTTTCTGCCGTCTTGCAACCTAAGACTACCTGCTTGCCCCTTGACAGCTACCGGATTGAAAAGGCCCAGAAGTAGAGATATTGCTCTCTCTGAGAAATATTGCTGTAGTCGAAGAATGCAGAGTTATAATACCATTTTTAAGAAAAAAGATATTTTTTGCGATCTTTAAACTTACAAGTTGCTGAGTAACTTCTATGAAATATCTGCATTCAGTATTTTATAATTTTCTAAGAAATATTTTAGAAATTTCTCCCAAAACTTTGCTGTCTGCAACTGAACTGTATTTTATTTTTAGTGAAGCAAACATAAGATGCTGAATAACGGAGTACATAGTTTCGCAGGATATTAAAATTAAGCTATAATATTAAGTTCACTCCCCGTGAAAGTACTTATTTAAATTTCATTTTGTTTTGAATCAAATAAAAACAGTTATATTATTTTTTAAACAATATTAAAACTTTAAATTATTCATAGTTATGTTTAAGATGTCTGGTTCCAATGTTTGTAAAATAAAACTGCATTTGTAATTAAAGATAAAATAAAGACTTTTACATACTTACAAGTATACAGACATAATGATTGAATACTGCGGAAATAGTTCATACTGATAATCTCCACTTAGGAAGCATTTTAAATCTAAAATTGCGTATGGTATGAAATTTTAGTGTCTCTTTAAAATATTTTAATCCAAATTATTACAGCCATGGGATATATGTGAATTATTCTTTTTGAAATTAAGACCAAATATGTTAATTACGCTTCTAGATTTATTGGGTTTCTTTAAAAGCCTGGATTTTAAGAACAGCATTGAGCTTACAGTTCCGTAACTTAATAGAATCGATTTAAATATTTTCTAGGTTTTTCCACGGGGAATTTTAGTGTGCAATTAAAAACACATTACGTGCATAAACTTGTAGAATAATATATATATATAAATTTGAATATTTAATATTGCTCAATGGTGATAATGCTTGGCAGTCTGAAACGATATTATTTCTCCTTTCATGAATTGGTAGTGCAAATAAAATGAATTGAGAAGAAACTGAAACTCATTTAAATCCTTAATATACAGCTGGAAAATCTTAGAAGTGGGGACTGAAAAATCACTCAAGAGCTGTCTGCCTATAATTTGGGCATTCGATACATTTGCAGAACAAGGACTTCGCGTAATCTCTTTACAAACCACAATACTGCCCAACCGTAATAGTGGTTAGTGGTTCTGCTTGCCGTACGGGAGGGCCTGGTTTCGAATCCCGCAGAAGGCATGAATGTTCGTAAATGTGTAGTGTCTGTGCGGCATGGGGGCCCTGTAAATATTCGGCGAAACGAAAGTCTAGTAGGGGAAGAGGAGTGAGAGATCCTCGGACCCGCTCTCCGGGGTGCTCTCCATCAAACCTGGGGCGGAACTGAGCAAAGTCGTACTGTCACCTGTATGGTCCTCAAGGCTCTTGCCAATGACCGGCACAGTTTTCCACTCTTTGCCTCGATGAATTTCATGGGCTTGTTCTGATGCTTCTGTTAGACAAATGATATGTTACAACAACAACAAAACACAATAATAGTTCCGAAAGTTTGAAATTAGTTCGTTGTTTATTTACAAACCCTGTAAACAAGTTTCCACGCAGCAGCACAACTTTATCTTAATAAGCAAGTTCAGACATCCGATAAGTTAGAATTCAATAGCGAACGGGGATTTTATTTACAGCATCCTGTCATCAATAGATCAATCAGATGCTTTATTCATTTGCTCAATATACTCATTTACTAAAATTTCTCAAGTAAATTATACTGTTATGTTCGCGAGTTATAGCTGAGAATACGAATGATGATTATGCAAATTAGATTAAGATTTTAAGAATTAATAAAACCCCATACTGAATATTACACCATTTCATTCCAATCCATTAATTTAGATTCAAGTTTTACTAAAACTGTTTAACTTTTAAAAAAAGCTCCAAACGAATTTTTTTATTCTTCATTTGTTTTTCGTGCATTTAAATAAAAAGAGAAAATATATTTAAAAATTAATATAATTTTAACCTAACATTACCAATTTAAAATATAATTATTCAGTTGTAATTTACCTGTAAGATTGGCATTGATCAAACGTGCAATAATTATAATAATAATAGTGAAAAGGGGAAAGAAAGTAAAACAGCTTATTTTGAAAGCTTAATCTAAATGCGTCCGCCGGATTCCTACATCTGGTCTGTGAAGTTAGGAAAAGAAAAATTATTTATAAACAGGTTGCAGGAAAGTTAATTTTCAATTTATTTTCACCAATTTTATCTTTTAAATAAGCCAACTTAAAAAATTATAAAACTTTTGGAACTATGGACGATCGAAATTTTACTTTTCCGTGCATAGCTTACAAAAACTAAACAATAATCAAACAGAACGGGCCCCTTATGTGGCTCCCACCTGAAAGGAATGACAATTCTGCGATACAGAATATATCGGATTAAGTAGCCTAAATAAAAGTTATTCATTATTTCATAAAGCATAAATGACATTCGTATACTTGAAATAAAAAGATGTTGAAACGAAACCATTAATTAAAATAATTAATCTCAAATAAAGAGTAAATATAATCTGCTAAGAGATTGAATGTAGGCAATAAAATTTCCAGAGAGGGTTAAATATCTGAACTAAATCTCTATAAAAAATGTCAAATTTAAATTCATATTAAATAAGCAAAACACAAATCATTTATAATGTTTGTTATTTTACAAATAATCTTAGATCGGTGTAAGACGCTCCGCTTGAACAATTGTGGAGATAAAGCAGAAACTTGAGTATAAAGTGCTTAAAAAATGAACAATAAAAATATACAGATTTCGTGGAACTTTTACTACGGAATGAAGTAAATAATACTGAATATAATGAAATAATAAATGATTTTGCTTTATTTTGTTGCTGACATATATTTAAACTGCAAACGCGAGCAATGGCCTCTTAAACAACAACTTTGTCCAAAAGAAACATTACAACAATTCTTAGAAATTATGCTGAGTAAATGCTTCTAAAATTAAAATAAGGGAGAATAAAATAGTAGAGTTAAATAAAATGTGATCTTTAAATCGAAACAAATTATTTTTCTTTATATTAAAACTGCGTGCCAGTGAAAACAAATTATTTTTCTATATATGTAAACTGCGTGAAGTCTATGTGATGTTTGTAATCTATATTTTTGTTTGTATTGTTTACCAAACTGCTTGTATTTCTATGGTTGGAATATCATTAAATAATGTATTATGCATGAATTTCGACAAAATGTAGTTCTTATGTATGACAGTTAATAATACTCTTATCGAATGTTTTAAAATTTTTACTGCAAAAGGGATAAATATAAAAGGAAAACATTTGACCCTGGCACTGAAACTATTGTGAACAGCATTTAGAAACGTTAGTAAAAGTGTCTGAAAGCCCTTTTCGAACAATTTGTTTCCAAGTGAAAATAAATGTTCCACCTCAGATGATCTGTATTTTTCCAAAGGACATTCTTATTAATTGCTTAGAAATCAATTTTTACTATCCGTAGGCAGAGATTTAATTTCCATACTCAAACACATAATAATACAGGTTAAATTAGTACACAAGAATTTAAAATACCTGGGCTGACTGAAATTACGAATATGTTCATCCGCATATCTGAAATATGCTGCCTTTTTATTGTAGGTCAAATGCATATTTATCACAGCGTGACTGAAGGGATTTCGGTTATTCGTTTGTTATATTTCACTACAATAATGTTTACATAATTAAGAAATATTTCTATTTCCATAAAACAAAATATAGGATAAGCACTTGACATTCTGTGCCACTGTAACTTACTTAAAAATTGAAGAACAATTAATTCTTAATTTCAACAGCAAGATAATAGCACACTTGATTTATTTCCCTAGAGTATGAAGTTGCAAAATAGAGAATTGGTAATCTGCCTCTCGAAGAAAAGCAAAGCCTTAGATCAAGCTGAAAAGTCAAAACTGAAATCTAATCTTCGTTGAATTGAAAAACGAACTGTAAAATCAAACGGGGATGTTAGTTTCTGACTCATACTTAACTCACTGCTAGCTATTGGCTTAAAAATAAGGTTGAAATAAACAGTTTTGAATTTATTCTCCAACAAATTAATGAGCACTCGCCATGAATTTCATTCGTCTAATCGATTATCATTACCTTCCTTTCTAGATTATTTAAAAGCACTTTATTTCACTTAACAAATTTTCGCCAAGTGTTGGCTTTAATGCAAATCTTTTCTGAACAGTTGAAAGGTTTAAGAACATAAAGTATGCTTTTCGAAATTGTTGTGTGCAACAATACAAAGTTAATAAATTAAGAAATCAGAGAAATTGCCAGCTTTATTTTTTGCTTTGATTTCACTTTTAGTAAAGTTTGCATTTTACTTTAATAGTTAGAATAAATAAATTAATCATAAAATATTTAGGGTACTCATGAACATTTGATAAATACGGAGCATTTATTATTATTATTTTGAGCTTCTGAAAGAGGTATTGTTGTTTACACTTTATGAATAAAATCCTATTCTACCAAAATTAGATATTGTTGTTAGTCCACACAGCGTAAGATCTTTTATTTATCTTCCAAATTATAATCACATATTGCATATCAATGCAATCAAGAGAGTGGGAGAAAATTATTTAAACCAGCAATTCTTAACCGGTGGTAGGCAAGAGAAAAGTAGGTGGTACGCAAAAGAAACAAAGTATTTTTAACAATTAAATTAAAAATCTCCTGATGAAATGCACAGTTTATATATACTCAACTAAAATTAAATTTAAGACATTATTTTTAGCAACGTAAAATAATTTAGTTAACAATAGAGTACATATTATTACATTTTTGCTTTTATGCTTTGTAATAAATTAATTTGATAGAACAATTGATAACAATTTGATTGATGAACAATTTGATAGAACAATCGAACTCTAACATTTCAAATAAAGCTATCAATTTTTATTGCTGTTTTCCACAACCTATGTGTGTGAACAAGGATTTTCTTCCATGTTATGTTTGAAAAATAAATACAGAACAAAATTAAAAGTGGATCCTAATATACTGTTAAAACTGTTATAAACTGTAAAAATGTGAAATAAGACCAGACATAAGGAAATTGATCTCTCTTAAACAGGCACAAATTTTACACTAAATTTGTAAGGTTTTAGTTAAACTAACAAAGTTTTATTTTAATTTAAATCTTTCTATCTCTTCTCAGTTTCAACTTCCCGTCAGAAGAAGCGCGCGTTTTCAGCTGATGCTAATTTTGAAGTAGAGCCAAGTACTATTTAAACCAGAGGTAGAAACCTCTCAGTGTGAGAGAGCTCTTAGTCTCAGATCACGGTCATTCTGTTCGACATTCGCCTGACCAGCTAGCAGATAATTTCTAAGCCATAGTGCTTACTATGTGATTGCTTATTGAAATAAATCCAAGTGCGCTAGTATTAGTAATTCTTGCTACGCACCATTTAGTTAGAGGCCAACTCCGCGAAGAGCTCTGTGAGCAAAGATCAATTAAATTTCTATTTATCTTTAGTTTAAATTTATCTGATTGTTCATTTAGACCCAAGTGGGGTCTTTTACTTTCTGTATCCCTCCCGAGTTGGGAAGTGATTTGTAAATAATATTGATTTAATAAAAGAGGATTTTAAATCCCTTTCAAGTGCAGTTATTATACAACCGAATCACAGTATCTACAACCATGAGTTACTTCAAGATGTTTGCCAAGAACATGCACAGAACACTCAGTCCTAACAAATTTTAGAATTAAAGTATTGTAACTTAAATTTTGATAGTTAAAATTTGTTATCTAATATTTTTGTTAATACGTGCATATTTAATGCAAATAGTCAATAGGTTGTGCATATGGCAAAATATATATTTTTTAATGTTTCTATTGAGAAATTGAAAAAATACGCCATTGTACAATGTAGTGGTGGTACTAAAGATTTTCAATTTTTGTTTAGATGGTACACGTTAGTCAAAAGGTTGAGAGCCGCTGATTTAAACACAACACGCTTATACTATCGAAAAAAAGAAGCATTGCCAAGTGAAGTGCACTATCTTGGAACTCTGATTTTTTTTCCATGTATCTTTTGCTGGTCTGAGCATGTCTTCATTTAAAAAAATCAATTTTTGACAGCACAGTTACATTTATTTTAAGTAGACAAATATATATCAACTTTCAGGTATTAGGTTTGTAGGGATTTATATTTATTTTAAATAACCAGTTAAATTTAATTTTAAGTTACTTTCCTATAAGCCTTCATTCCCCTAATTGTCAGTGCCAGAATATTTAAATTTGGTAGCGCACGCAAGAAATGCAAATTCTACCAGTGGGAGAAAAAATTTAAATATCGACGTTCCAATAGCGAAAGTTAGAGAGAGTCTGGGAAATCTCTGTGCGTTGTTGTACGCAAGCTTCCGCTTAGCGGTCATTGCTGGTTAGACGTGGCTTAATAGCTATTATCTTCCTGAAACTAGACTCATCTATGCGCTGTAGGATACAGGATTATATGAGCCCTGTAGTTTAATTCTACTATTTGTGAACATCTCCAATTTTGAGTTTTGATTCTACTGTTTCAGGTATCGCCCAAGTAGAGGCGTAGTATGTTAGCGTCATGTTGACGTATTCTAAATAATAAAGAGTTTAATAAAGGGTATTTTTAACCCTTCTTCTGTGCAATCGCTATTTCTCTAGATTCTACATAGCAGACAGACAGTAGAACATTACGGGTTAAATTTAAAAAATCTGATTGTCAGTTGTCTCCCTTTTTCCGCGTTAGACTAAATTTGTAAGTCATTGTGTTAAGGACAAAAAAGGATCAAAAAGGAGACGAGGTCTTTTGTTTCATCTCAGTAAAGCTAGTAAAAATGAGATAAATATGTTTTTATCCAAGCTGCAATCTAAAGTAAAGCGTTTAAAATTTAAATGCATACGTTTCAATCAAGAAAGAGTCGGTAAACGAGTCTGTTAATGAAAGTTTTAAAGAATTGCATAAAAATGATCTTGTAAACGAATCTTGACATCCTGACACAAATCTTGAAAACGATGCTGATTGACTCACGGAGCAGGAGGAGCAGGATAAAGAATGTTTGTAGGAGAAATTAGGTACTTGCAAGAAACCTCTCAATCAATTAAAAACGAAAGTGGTATAATTAGGAATTTGACTCAATCATTTGAACAATGTATGCATGTGATAAATCTTGAAGATGCATTATCTTTATAGATGACAACAAAATTCTGGAAATATTGCGGCAATATACTACTATTACACAGTCCAGTCACATTAATGTGACCACCGCGTACTTTCCATGTCAGAGTTAAATAACCAATCACAGAAGGCAGGTGGCAGCACAGTGCAGTTCAGCGTATATAAAGGGTGTGTGAGGGCTTCGGAAAACATTTCAATCGTTGGCGTAATGCAGAAACGAAGCGATTTATCCGACTTCCAAAAGGGCATGATCATTGGCTTTCGGGCCAAGGGTGGAAGCATTTCCGAAACGGCTGAGTTTGTGAACTGTTCGCGTGCCGCCGTGGTAAAAGTGTACCGTGCATGGCAAAATGGGACTGTCCAAAATCAGCGACGTGGCAAATGTGGTGCACCACGGGCCATAGATGACAGAGGCGAACGACGGTTGCGGAGATGCGTTCGGGCAGATAGACGGGCTACCGTTGAGCAACTGACCACCAAAATGAACCAAGGGGCTACCAAAAGTGTCTCCCAAAGTACTATTCAGCGAACATTGCTGCGTCTGGGCCTCCGAAGCAGACGCCTGGTTCGTGCACCTATGCTGACTGCTGTTCATCGACGGCGAAGGCTAGAATTTGCACGCCAGTACAGCAGCTGGACGTCCACTGAGTGGCGACAGGTTGCGTTTTCGGATGAATCGCGTTTTATGCTCCATCGGACAGATGGACGTTGGCGTATAAGGCGTGAAACCTCTGAAAGGAACCACCCTGCAACCATTGCCGGAACGGTCCAAGCTGGAGGCGGGAGCATTATGGTCTGGGGAATGTTTTCCTGGCATTCTCTAGGTTCACTGATCATTGTGGAAGGCACAATGGATCAATACAAGTACGCATCTGTCCTTGCGGACCATGTTCACCCCTACATGCGCATTGTTTTTCCTCAGGATGATGGCATCTTCCAGCAGGACAATGCGAGGTGCCATACAGCTGCCAGTGTACGTGCGTGGTTCGAAGAGCACCAGGATGAGTTTACCGTCCTCCCCTGGCCAGCAAACTCACCTGACTTAAACCCAATCGAGCATCTGTGGGACCATCTCGATCGAGTTGTTCGCGCCATGGATCCTCAACCGCGTAATCTAGCGCAGCTGGCCACGGCATTAGAGTCGGCATGGCTCAACATCCCAGAGAACACCTTCAGGGACCTATGTGACTCTCTTCCCGCACGTCTCGCAGCAGTCCGCTCTGCGAAAAGTGGTTATTCTGGCTTTTGACAGATGGTCACATTAATGTGACTGGACTGTGTATTTATACTGATAAAGGTAAAGAAATATTCTCGTTATTCACAACCAATGGGCTAAAAAGAATTCAAAAATGAAATCTTATTTTATTGCTTTACTGTGATGTGAAATTTTGAATTAGCGCCAAGTGTACGGAAGGATTCGTTAGCAACGAACTACGGGCTTATAAATATTTGATAAAGCTATATCTTATATTTAATATGAAGTGACTATAATTGAGTAATATGCAAATTCAACAACGTTCATAAAACTTGGACAAAGGAAACACGATTTGTCAAGGATTGAAAGGATTTGTCAAAACTCTTGTGGACAACTGTGGAAAAACATATAATGTTGGTGAATCCGTCATTACTATTAAAATATTCAAACCATTCAAAAAAGATGTAAATTTCAACGATATGGGCTGAGAAAAGGGGCAGAACATACGCATTTGCCCTAAAGAATTCAAGAATGGAAAATGCGAACTTATGAATCTCCTCAGTGAGGTAAATTGTATAAAGCTGACAATAATGCAACTGAAATTGTAAAGCAGGATACCAGAAAACTTAATAATTCTGAGCATTGGTCGCCTAGTCTGAGAAAATTCTTTACGTATGAAATGAAATGTAGCATGGTTTTACGAAGACGTGTGTAACAATTGTTGGAATACTCAGAGAAAATAACAAAAACATTTTTAGAATTTTAAACACAGATACGAACAGAAAAGAGACGGATACAGAGCGAAGGGGAAATGTTGCTCTTTTTAATTATTATTTTGTGTCAAATATGAATTACATTTGTACCTGGCGTCCAAAAAATGCAATTTTAATACTATTCTTTTTACATTATAACGAAGCAAATGATGCAAATGCACTTGAAGTATCTTGAAATATAAGCTTCTAGGAGAAAACGAGCCACAGATACTGTAAAAAGCGACGGCTTCAAATTTTGTTTCAAGAAATTCTATCCTTTTCTGCGAGACAGAAAGGGAGATGTCGTTGCTGTAAACTCACGAGTGATACTTCTGTCGCAGAAAGAATCGGTCTTTAGAATTTAATCAGAAAATTCTGCTTTATAAAAGAAAAACACCAGGTATCATCTTATCTCATTTAATGCAAAGGGAATTTAGACACCAATAAAAAGACAATTTGTCATCAGTGATTCAGAATAATAAAATTCTTGTATCAATGAGAAAAAATACTGAATAGTTTTATATTACATTAAGAGCATTATGAAGAGTAAACTTTATGTGTTTGTTTGAAATGCAAAGAATAGAATTAAACGCACTGGTTATTTCTTTTATTAACATTGCTACTTAATTTGTTACGAACTTAATTTTAGAGTGTTATCTATATCAGAAGAATTGCTGAATACATTCAAATAACAGTCAGAACGTATAGAGCAACGGATTGCCCATAACTTGCTCGTGATAAATAATACTACATATTTGTTCCCAGATTAATGAAGTTTTGATTCTTTTCGAGTGCGAGAAGACTATTATTAGGATGTACGCCTTTGCTGTGTCTCGATTTCCATGCATTCATTTTTATTTTCTTTGCAAAGACAGCATAGATTATGAGTATATGAAACTAACTGAAACAATTTCCAACAACATTCAGTTAAGATTACATTTTAGCAATTATACCTTTGGCATGATAAAAAATAACAAATTTCTTATATTATTGATGAATTTTTTCGCTACAGCATGGTTTACATTCCTATTTGTGTAAATTATCTACGTCAAAAGTGAAACCTAAGGATAAATAAAGGGGGTGCGTGATATATAGTTTGAAAGAACTGTATGTTTTAATAAATTTTATTTAAACTGATAAATCTTTTAGTTTTATTAAATGGTAAGATAAATATTATTTTGATTTAAAAGCAAGAAAAAATAATTGTACTCTTCCCAGTTAAATTGCATTTCAGACATTCATTTCACAGAATTCAGAATCGTTACGACTCCTATTCCGTTTCATATAATATGCAATTCAATCATAATCTTTACAGAAAAAAGAGGGAGAGGAGAATGAGAAAATATGTCATACGTAAGCACAAATAAATAGTTTTGACAGAAAGTTTTTTGGGGGAAACTTGAACATTTCAAGTTGCAAGAATACCAGTTTGCAATACCTTTCAGGCGCCTATCTAGAATCTGAAAGATCAGAACTGTATGCTTTTCTTTTGTATTCTTGTTATTAAAACAGCTCTCACCTCTTTGTTTGTTTGATTTTGTTTATAGCTAAGAGTGTTTTCAGCGAACTGCCGTTTTTTTATAAAACCGCATTTTCTAAAAGCGTGTTTTTCAACCTCATATTTCAGATACTGGCGGTAGAAAATAATTAACGCCTATACAAAGGCATACGAAACGCTTTCCTTCCTGATCTCGAAGTAAAAGCCCTTTCCATTCAACCTTTTTCCTTCTGCTTACTCTTTCACGGGTCGTTTTAATTTCAAGGAAAACCTCCGTTCTTTCACTCCCTCTCTCTATCTCTGGAAATAATAGAGTTCATGTTTTTTATCTACCTTCTTCCCTTCGATTAAAATTTCTTTTTTGTAGCTTATGTTTTCTTTAGATGTAGAGTTTTCTTTCTAAACATGATGTTCCCGATTTCTCTTCATAGATGATTACAGATGACGGTGTTTCTCAACCTTCTGAGATTTCACTTAACTGAATGGCATATAATTTTAATCAAATTTCAGGTTCCTGTTACAGTCACATTCTCATTTCAATTTCCTTTCCACTTCAGTATTAATGTATTCCTTGTATAGAAGGAAAGTATTTTTAAATTCACTCTTATGTCTTACTGTTTGACACTGGAAATGAAATAGTAAATTTATTATTCCCCGGAAGGAACTGAAGATTTTTAATAAATGCCTTTCTCAACAGCGCACATTTTATTTCATAAGTTACAATTCATAGTGACATTTTTCGCAACAGAGTGAATTAGCTCTCCTCTCTATTTTTAATCTTTTAAAGCAATACTTTCCAATTACGTGGCAAAGGAGTTCTTTTGTACAACAGTAAACAAATGACAGTTATTTTCAAAACTAGGGATAGGAAAGGAAGAATTATACTTCTTGAGTATTTTAATTCAAATTGCTTTGATATTAATACTGTTGGACGCCCAGTACAATTTATTATTTTTAATTTAATTTAAATTCTTGACATTTAGTCAAGATCTCCAACTACTGAGTGTAGGGATTTAGATTACACATTCCTATGTTCAAAGGTTTTACGGAAAATGCTTGCAAGGCAGTTTTTTTTAATTATTACTTCGTCATCTTCGAAATATCATCCATCAGAACATACACACTTGTTCCAAAACTCTTGCAATTCCTGAAAACATTGAAATAAAGTTTTAGGTTTGTTTTGTACTAGTTTTAGACTGAGTGTCGAGTAGACTTGTTCTGCTTGAATTGTCGGAACTTGTTAAGCGTGAAGATCCATCTTCACAAGAAAGGACAGCTAATAGTCACAGAATTGAACAGCTGGTTATAGTGTGTTTCTAAAACTAGCAAGCCCCCATTTCTTTAACTACTCGAGTATGGTAACGCGTGAAACTAGCTATGTTATGAATGACATGGGAATGAGAATGTGATTTTTAAAAAGCAAAGAATAAATCCAACTTTAAAGTTGTACATGTATATTTTGAGACTTGGCGATTATACTGAAATTAAATAATAAATAAGTAACATTACATAAAGATTAAGCGAAGGTGGATCCTAATTTTACTGCTTTATTTTACGACATAGTTCAAATTGTCGTCCAGACGGGAAAGTGGTTAGTGACTCTGACTGCCGTACCGAAAGGCCCGGGTTCGAATCCAGCAAAAGTCATGGATGTATCCCTTCACAAGAGGTAACGGTGGCCGCCTATTAGATGCCTCCATAATAAAACGCCCACTGCTTCCGGCTTAGTAGAGGTGGAAGCTAAAAATGGCTAATGCCCGCCTTAAAAAAGTAACTCAATCTTTTCGCAACAGTGAATAGTAAAAGTTGTAGAGTCATTAGGTTATTTTACGAACAGAAAAGATGAAAAATAAGCAAGGCCTTCACCGAGAATCGAACCACGGACCTTTCGGTTACGCCTCCAACGTGCTGACCACTACACTGCGAATGCACGCGAAGAAGCTGGAAGAAATACCTATAAAGTTTACAAAAGAAGTCAACTTACGAAGTTAATCAAATATTTCACTGTATACAATACTTCAGGTAAAAGCACTGTTGAAAGTTAATGTGCATACAATACACAAATACAGTACATAAACTAAGCATAATCTTTGGAGCAGAAAAGTCGCCTTTGCTTTAACAGAAACTTAATAATAAATTACGACACGAACAGTGATAAACAACGAACATTCACTTTTTTCCCGCTGCCTGCGATAGAAAAAATGCCGCAGATAGGGGAAAATGCGTCTATGCATTCATAGTGCGCGAAAAGGAAAGTTTCTTGACCTTGATCAGCTGAGTAAATCCACACCATGCACATTTGTTCTGTTGGTCTTTTCTAATATAAAATAAGCACTTTAAGGCTGCTGCCAACTTCTTCTACTTGCGACAATAACGCATGTCGTCATCGCCTCAAAACACTTATTTTCTGGACCTCATTTGAGACTGTAATTCTAATCAGCCTCTATTCATGAAGCCGCACGCCAAATAAAGTGAAGTGAAGCAAAAACAAATAATCGACAGGAACTTTCTACCGCAGCTATACAGGTAATATTGAGTGTGTTTTACTTAAAGCAAGCAAAGCTTATTATACTATAATTCTCAACAATATTATCACATACTCAGTGTATATGCTCATTGATGAACTTTATATTAAAAATATCATTAATTTTATCCTGACGTAAAGGTCCTAGTTTATAGCAATAAATAGTCCTTTGCATTTTCGTGACAACTGCTTACTATTTTTCAGAGTAACAGTTCTCTAGATATTCAGATCAAAAGCATTTTTCGAGCGCATACATGCTGAAGTTTTCAGCATTTGAAATCTGAACACAGCTTCAGCCCATTCGTTATTAATTGAAAAACAGACGAGCAATTTTATGATCTGAAGTGCAGCTAGACCATTCAGTCCTACGTTACTTAAATAAAATTATATTGCTCGTTGAAATGTTTCAGAACGTTTGGCTTAAATACTGAGTTATGAAAGGCGAAAAATTCATATAAGAGAGTTTGAATTCTCTTCCATAATGGCAAGCTTAAAACTGTATACTTATAAAGTATTTTCTCCCTCCTTTCAGCATGTCTTCGTAGTGTAACGGTAAGACATTTGGCACTTATTCGAGAGGTCCACGGTTCGAATCCCGGCGAGAGCATTGCACATCTTTCATGTCTCTTGCTTCAAAATAACCTAATGACTCTACATACTCATGCGATGACTACATACTCATGATATGCATGGTACTTCTCCTTCGAAAGCATCAGTATACTTGAATGGTATTATAATGTTAATTTGTCAAAATGAGCATCATTAACTTCTAAAATTTCAGAAATTCTACACACTATTTCACATTAATTACTAAATAAAAAATAAAGTTGTTCGAATAACAGCTTCATTGATTGTCCTTATAAGAACTGAAAATAACTGAACTGATTATCCTTATAAGACATTCTCCTCCTAAAAATAACTTGACCAAAAAACTTCATATTCTAGAATGCAATATCAACGGTCTTAGCTCGGAGGCTACGCGGATTAAGCTTGACCAAATCTTGGAAATGGCAGATCGACTCCAATTGAAAATTATAGCACTAGAAGAAACAAAACTTAACCAGAAGCGACTTTTGAACATTAGAGGCTACAATGTACTCCGAAAAGATCGAGTTTCGGAAGGAGGTTGTCTCATGTTTCTTATTAGAGGAGTGCATTATAATAAACTGCCTGATATAGACTTTGCTTCCTCAGGCTTCGAATATCAAGGCATTACTATGTTTTCTAAAGACTATGTTTTCTAAAGACCGCAACATCACCATCAAAAATTTATACCACCCTCCCAATAATCTGAAATTCAACCCTGCTATGATGAAAAATTTGTTTGAGGAAAACACTGACCCTAGGGGACCTCAATGCTAAGAATCTTACCTTAGGAAGCACCACTACTAACTCTAGAGTCTCCTACATTGACAATTTGATCAATGACAAGGCCTTCCTGTGCTCAAATGACGGAACTTATACTTACCGTTCCCATAGCTATGGCACAACTGATGTATTGGATTTAACACTAGTCAGCCCTAGTTTATTCTCATATAGGTCCTAGAAGGTTCTCGCAAGTATCGGTAGCGATCACCTATCCATATTAACTGATATTCATCTCAAGATAAATTCTGCAAGAACAGGGGATCTGAGGGCTGACTGGAAACTTTTTGAAGACTTGTCAAACGATCTTTTCTCTCAAGAACCTCTGTCGGATGACTTGGAAGGAAAATGGTCCAGCTTCAAGTGCATCATCTTTAAGGCCGCCAAGGCTACCATCCCTAGAGGAAAACATAAAAGAATTCGAACTCGCTATGTACACAAATAAGATCCTATCCAAACGCTGCTAGTCAAAAGAGATTACGTGTTAAAAGAAATGGCGGTATCGACAAAAGAATTGAACTTAACAAACTTAATTGCAGATATTAAAAGAAGCTATGTAATAGTAAAAAGAACAAACTCGTAAAATCTATGCAAAAGTCTGGACTACAGATCTCCGAATGCTAAACTTGGTCAAAAAGATTGACCACTTGAAGCCTGGCAATGAGGATATTAATGCCATCATTTATGACAACGGCCATGTTTCGGTGGATGATCGAGAAGGAGCTGATGCACTAGCGAAGCACTATGCCAAAGTTAGTAGGCTGAACTTTAAGAGATCTGATAAGATTTTAGACAGGACCACTAGAAATCAAATAAATTCTTGCCGCGACGTGCCAGCTGCCAACCGGTTTTTCAATGGGAATTTCACCTTATCTGAATTATTGTATGCCCTCCAGAATTTGGGCCCCTCTAAAACACCTGGCCCAGACGGTATCCACAGACATTTCCTGTGCCATCTCGGTACCTTGGGTAGGGAGAAACTTTTGCGCATACTTAACTTGTCTTGGAAAACAGGTAAACTTCCAAGACAATGGAAATCGGCCATCATTATCACTATACGCAAACCAAACAAACAGGCCAGTTCTACAGAAATTATCGACCAATCGCCCTTACCTGTATCACATGCAAAGTGATCGAAAGTATTATTCTGAGGAGACTAACTCAACATTTATTAACCAATAAATTGCTTCCGCCTCAGCAATTTGCTTTCCGAAGGGGCCACAGCATTATTGATCAAATTTTGTACTTTACACAGCGCGTCAGAGATGCCCAGAATCAAAGGCCTACTAGACACACTGTGGCGGTATTCCTGGACCTGCCTAAAGCGTTTGACAAGGTTTGGAAATATAAGCTCTTAAATAAGTGCTATCAAGATTTTGACATTAGAGGCAGAGCACTGCCCTGGATCTCGAACTTTTTGAATCACAGCAACTTCTGTGTTAAACTACAAGGTAACTTTTCAGGCTCTTTCAAATTGCATCAGAGAATACATCAAGGCTCTGTACTGAGCCCCATCTTTTTTTTTTGCTGTTTATTTCAGGGATAGGAAAAAGCATTTGTCCTTGTGAAGTCGCACTTTTTTCTGATGATGTTGTAATGTGGAGTAGTGATTCCGACATAAATAAACTGGAACTTCAGATGAATAAAAGTCTGGTAGCAGTTCAAGCGTTTTCAAACGCCCACAAACTTAATTTTAATGCTTCCAAATCCTCCAGCTGCCTCTTCACTACAAACAGACATCTTTATAATTATTCTCCTGACATTTCTCTGAATGGAGTGCGCTTGGACTAGAATAAACACCCTTCCTATCTCGGATTCACTTTGGATCTCGAAGTGAACTGCAGTAAGCATATCGAGAAATTGGCCGATAAAGCAAGAAAAAGACTTGGGATCATGAAGCCGATCTCGGGTAGAGACTGGCGTTCTGACGCCACTACCCTTAGAATAACCTACATCACCCTAGTCCGCCCTATCTTGAATAAGGTTACCAAATCTATCAATTGGCTTCAGCTACTAACTTAAGGAAATTGGAGAGAGTACAGCTCAGTGAGGTGAGAATCATCACTGGCCTTAAAAATAGTTGCCCAAACGACGTTGTTCGCTAAGAGGCGGACATCCAGCCTTTGGGAATGCGTTTTAAGGTGAATTCCTACAAGTATTTTAACAAGTTGAAGAGTTTCGGTCCAAACAATAAACGCATAAAGCGAGACAGCCCACTTAGTTATGTGTGGAATTCGGATTTTATCAATCTAAATGTTGAAACAGCTGTACCGTTTAGCCGTTTTGCTGCAGATACTTCTTTTGATCATGTTACCATCCGTGAGAAATTGTCGACTAAGATTGTCAAGGGCAACCATCGCCCAAAACTCCTCAGGCAAATGGCTCTTGAAATCATTAATGATATTCCAGCCCAGGCTTTTGTGATGTATGCAGATGAAAGTAGATCAGATCAAGGTACAGCAGAGAGTGGTATTTATTGTAACGCCTTTGAAGGAGATATCAGATGCAGCATCAGAAACTCTGATCATTACTCTGTCTTCAGATCGGAACTTATCGCCATCAGCAAAGCACTTGATTATGCTCTCTGTTCAAGTAGTGAAATTATATGGATTCTGACAGACAGCAGAAGCTCCATTAAGTACCTTAAAAACTGGCCTAAGATCATAGATAAGACCGGTCAGGATATTGTATCTAAGCTTTTCGAGCTTGGACAGCGTAAATCACTATATCCAGTGGATACCGTCCCGTGTTGGGGTCTATGGTAACGAAACAGCTGACGATCTGGCAAGGTTGTGATCTGCCTACGTCCACTTGCACTGATTTATGCCTAACCGAAACTCATTTCTCTTACAAGCAAAAAACTAACATGGCATGGAAATTTTCTCCTGTTCACCAGTGGTATTTCCCTGAACAACCAGGCCTGCCACTTCTGATTAAAAGATCTAGGCCTATCCAAACGGCCATAGCCAGATTCAAAAGTGGGTATCTTCGATGCATGAAATTCAAAGAGGGAGAAAAGACCTTCCCCTCGTGTACCTGTTCCCTTCCTACCTCTCCCGCTCACCTAATGGATTTTATAGGCGTCTTCCTGAGACAGCTGCCGGCTGAGAAGTACGACATCTGCTATTTGCTTATGCGGCGAGATCTCTTGGACTTGGTGTAGGCTTTCCTGCCCCAAGAGGATTTGAAACAATAACAATAGAAATGAAAATTCTTTCTGAAGGATAGAATGAAAAGGCAAATAATATTCTAGTTAATCAATATAATTAGTATTTTAAGCAAGTTGAGTAAGTCTGTTTAAATAATCTCAGAAAGAGAAATCAAAATTCTGTCTTTAAGGTAGATGTTTGAAGATTGAATGTTTCATAAAAGATTAGTGAAAAAGGACTTGCTTTAGTCTTAATTAATTTAAACATCAGATTATCTGTTCTAAATATACCGTCTCTTTTGATTTGAATTTTCTATTGCAGTAGCTTCTGAGATGTTTTTGAAAATAATACTTTTTCCTCATTTATGATAAATTTGATTCAAATAAAATTGTTTCTTAAGCTAATATTCCCAAAGGGAAGAAATCAAAGTCCTCTTACCCTACACATCAGCCCAAGAACGTGTCTAATCCTTGTAATGTGCTTCGCTAAATATAGAAAATGTAAATGTTTGTTAAAAGTTTTCCTGAATTTCTAGAAAATACATAAGTACCGGATGCAACTTCATTCTATCCCGAAAAGCCCCATATATTTTAACAACATATAAAGGTGCATAATTAAGAAAGCTCAAGCAAATTACTGAAGATTTGATGGAAAAAATAATGAAATTTATGCGTAAATTTAATAATTCTTTTTTTAATTTAATATTAATTCTTAATTTAATATTCTTATGCGTAAATTTAATAATTCTTAATAATCCAAGTATGATCAGAGGTAAGGATTTTTTCCCACACGTAACGTGAATACGAACCAGTTTCCCTCAAAACCTCCTCAATGAAAGTATTCGCCATTAGCCAGGTAGCCCTCTTTTTTGCCGTATTTGAATAAACAATAACAACACTATAATTCGTTTAAACAAATCTTGAGTAACTTAATTTATTCACTTTTTACAAATACATTTACGACGACTCTTTGAACTGTGGAAATGACCAGTTTTTAAGAAGTAAATAAGTTTTCTCTCGAGGAAGAGGTTGATACTTGTATTTAGGAAAATAACGCAGTTTATTTCATTTAGGTAGTCTTTCCAAAGAACCGTTTCCAACCTTGTACATTGGAATAATGTTGCAGTAGTAGTATTTAAGATTAAGCACATAATAGATTATAACCTGTCTTGTCGCACTTAACAGAAATTGGTGACCTAATCAAGAGACTCAGAAAGCAACATCAGTAAGTAGATCAGGCAAGTCTTTATTGACTACTCCTCACTAACTGGAAGACTTAAAAAGAAACATTATTAATGCAGTTCAGGCTATTACTGAGGACTGCTGCTGTAAACGATGCTGCTATGATGGTACAGGATATCGTATTTCATTGTTTCTGGACTCCAGTGGACGATATTAAAAGCATTTTTAATGATTAATGCCGCATTTCAAAGCCCTTCTGCACGTTGTAAATTATATGTCATGCTTCTACATAGAATATATTGAAAATGAGGATGACTCACTAGAGAGAATATATAGTGAAATTCTCTATGCAGTCGCTTTCCAAAACCAGTTTTATTTTTCCGTTTTTCATTTGAATTACTTCTTGTAACCCCTCATCGTGTCATGCTTACTTCTATCCTATTTTAAAAAAGTTCAAAAGTATAACAGTTTTTGATGCCATAGTTCCAAATTAAAATTATCGGAATAACTGGAATTATAGTAGTAGCTCTAATACAGCAATTTTAAGAAAACAATAGAAAGAGTAGAGTTAAAAGAATGAAACACGTAATTAAACACTCGGGTAAGAAATTTATTTCAAACTATAATTGAAGATATTCTCAAGCGATTAGTAGCAACTTGCTTCATAAATAAAAAGTTTCCCTTTAATTGGAAATCACGCTATAGAATACTTGTTCTCACATCCTGTTTTTTCTTTTTTTTTTTAAAATTTTTTTTTAAATCTGAAGTGAAAGTTTAGGCAGAACACCTCACCTTCAGTTAGACAGAAAATCTTTCCAAATGTCTCGGAAACTTAAGGCAAAAAAAAGTAAGTGTAAGAAAATAAATTTTTTACTAAATATATCTTTCAAAAAATACTTCTTTTCCATTTGCGTTTTTTAATTTTCTTTTCCAAGCTTTCGCCTAGCCGAAAGAATGCGAGAAATAATTAACGCAGGTAGGGAAAAATTTTAAATTCCATTCCTTGCAGATCGATCTTAATAGGAAACTATATTTTTCCCTTTTCTCTTTTCTTCCATTTCTTATAAACGCTTGTAATTTACTTGGAATAAGAGACTCCTTGATAGGTGCTTGCCGCCCCTCACTCCTTTCCAATTAAATGCTACAATTCTCCAATTACTAACTTTCCTTTTTGTCATTTTGAAGATATCTGTTTTCTTTCGCAGTTAAAAGATAAATTTCTAAAGGTTTGCAGGGGACTAGGAAATATTTATAAATGACAAGTAGTTACGCTTTTAGAGTTCGAAAGGTAAAGTTATTCATTGCGTCCAGTTGTACTAAAATGTTACAAACCATTCTTCAATCATATTGTCAATAGTAGAATTGCTTACACAGTAAAATAATTTGTTACCAATAACATAGTTTTTTTCAGAATCATCTTGGTAGGCGGCCATGTAAGTATTTCAGAAGACATCTTCTATTTCTTAAACAGTATAGGATCATTTTTGTAGCTATAATATAACTGAATAAGTTATGATACCTCGAGTTTGAATTTATTTCTTCTTCGTAGAACTGCAGATATTTTTAGCGTATTCAACTCGTACGTCCTTTCCCACGTCCCTAGATAGAGCAAAATGTCTGTGGTATTACCAGAAATGCACAAAATGAACTCCGAGGATTTTTATCCACCATCTTAATTGAACAGCACAAAGTCAGTGCGCAGTTAATTGTTCAACCAAAACAAACCTCTAACTCATGTTAGTAATATTCCCTAAACATGCATATCAAGGCACTCGCATATTTTCAAGTTAGAAAAAGTTTTTTCCCCTTTTTGGGGGGAGAAGGGAGTTGGTGTTTATATACGTGGTATAATAACGTTGGTTTGGAATGTGCTAGACAAATGAAACGTAAATTATTGATTTCTAAATATGTAAAGTATTTTCTCCCTCTCATCGCGCGCTTTCTGGGTGTAATTGGAAACGTGTCTAGCTAGCAATCGAGCGGTAGCGAATTCGAGTCGTGCCGACGGCAGAGCTGATTTTTGTTGTTTTTTTGCTCCGAAATAAACCTGGTGACACTGTAAGTCACGTGTGATTTAAACTGTGGTGTGCGATAATTCGTCACCACCTGGATTTGCTGACTGGTCGCCTCCTCCCCACTCGCCCCTTATGTAATGGAGAATGTAAGATATTTTCCCCTCCTTACTGCATGCGTTAGTTGCGTAATTGGAATCATGTCCAGCTTGTAATTTTTGCAGAGCAGCGGCTGAGCGGCAAAGTCGCTAAACATTGGCAATTCGTTCCGGGGTTTTCAATCCCGGCGAACGGTTTGGCTGCATGACCATTTTCATGGTTTTCTTTATGTATAGCGTACATAAGAGCTAGTTCCCCTTAGAATGCCCTCCACGAAGGCATCCTCTCCTTAGGCAGGTAGCCCTCGAGTGCTTTTCGGGAATTAAATATACCATACCATACCATACCAGATAGCAATTGAATGTCCAGAATTCGAATACTGGCACGGGTACAGCTGATTACAAATTTCTCTGCCTTTTTCAAAACAAATTGTTTTGTTTTTATTTTAAAAACATACAATACCTTTTTTATTGAATTTTCCTTTGGTGCTCCCAGAATTCTGTAATATTTCAGGTTCCCCCATGTTTAAATGCTATCAAAGCACGTTTCTATCGTTTATCATAAAAGAGACATTTGATTATGTTATATGATCAATAATTGTTTATGCGCGCAGATGCGGTTACTCTGAATTATCACATATCTTTACATGCAATAATCTCAGCCCTGTAGGATTTTAACCTCGAATGAACAAGTCAGTACAAGAGTGCGATATGTAATTACATCATCGGCAACGGAATATCCCGCGCAGTTTGCCTTTGTTACGGACATTAAGGGCACTACATGCTTTAGAGGGTAATTTTCTCCATTATTTCAAGCAACTGTAATTAAAATTGAAAATGTTTCATCATTATATGTTACTAACGAAATTTGCTTGAGTTAATATTGACGGTTCGAACTAAATTCCACTAATTGCAATCATCATAGAGAATGAATAGTAAAGGAAGTAATGAAACATGTTATATGACCTTATACAAAGATTCTATTCATAATTTTCATATCTAATAAATGTCTTGCTGGCTAACAGTTACCGAAATGTACACAAATTGTAATCTTAAGTTCATTGCAGCATATAAAAGGAAATATATAGATTTACCTAGCTTTACACGGTGTAAAAGCCAGTGGAGAACAATATTTTCCTAGGTTATCTGAATATGAAACAGCTCACGAAAGATAACGGCTGAGAAAATGAATGCTTTCGTGGATTATTTTCTAAGGAAAATTGGCTATTACGCATGGTTAAAGCTACAAAACCAGCCATGCAGTCTATATTCAAACTTGCATAGGACTACTTGTATTCAATGGTCTTAATCATTCTCTCATCGGGGGGCCAAACAATATTTGAAAGAAAATGCTAGCATCCAAAGAATCACGCATTTTAAAAGAAATAATTATTTTTCAAATTAAGACTTGCTTTTCAAAGAAAGCAAATCTGTTATAAACCATGCCAAAGAAAGCTCACTTCGAGTACAATTTAAATTCTCGTCATATAATAATTAAATGCAAAACTGCGCCATCCTTCTCTTTTGATAAGTTAGGTTTATTTATGGTTTTCCTCTCGCATTATATAATTGCATTAGGTCTTGATAGAACGGAGAAAAGGCACTTATTTAAAAAAGTAATGTACCTCGCAGAACGCTGACCAAGTGGCTGCTGGCACCTAACGTAAGATGGAAAATGCTGGTTAAATTAAAGAGCTCCTCGACATTAAAAGTAAGCAAATAAGAAAATAAGAGTGTCGTTTCAAGCGAGATTTGAATGCTTAAACCGCATTGCTTTTGCAGTTTGCTGTTACTTACAGTTAAATTTGCAGCACAAAGGAAACTGTGCATAGATGCCACAGAGCATAAAAGCTCAATGTGTGATATTGCTTGCATCACAGAACTTCATTTTTACGTTAAAGACAGCAATAATGCGGCATTATTCTATTTCATGATTTTTAATATTTAGTGATTTATTATTAGAAATATGTTTGCATGTACATTTTGAGATATGTTAAAAATGTTCTGGAGACTAAAAAAGTAGTTGATGTTTATTTCGTTAATATAAAAAATAATTATTGATGATTTGCGAGCTGTGAATCGGTTAATAAATACATTTTTTTCTCTTTGCATAAAGGATCGAAACATTTTGATGTGTTTCATTATTTTTTCTTACAATATGCTTTCATTTAATTACTTTGAAATTATTTTTTACAAGGAAATAAAAAATTATTGAACTTTTGGTTTGGCTAACCTTTTTGCAGTCTAAATACCCTTCTTTAGTCATAAAGCCTGAGTGTCAGAAACTCATAAATAATTAGTAGTGCACACAATATATGCCAAAATAATTAAACATAAATGTAAAAATATAATTTTAAAACATAACTTGATATGGCTTTGTTAGTACCGATACCTGTTTTGAAACATACTATATTATCAAAAGTAGCTCCCTGGTGAATGTAATGAATATCGAAGGTTAACCGCACCCTTAAACCAAGGATGCGGGTTTCCAACCCTAAGCTACATGAGTATGCCTGTCCCCCATTTCGTGCATGTAATATCGATTGACACCTGTGCATGATGCATCCTAGCCAATATGTTCGGTGATCAGACTGCTAAATGTTCAATGACTTTAGCTTTTCCGACAAAGGCTTTCGAGCGACTGTCAGGATGTTAGATAGAAAATATCACATGATAACTTCTAAGTTTGATAATTTTCCTTTTACAGCTCGTATCCCTCTCCAACATCTGACCATTGTAAGACTTCGCGTACTTCTGCATTTCATTTTAGAGTCAAACCAGGTAATTATGACAGTAATCCTTTCCTTCTTTGCAGTAGCGCTTAATAGACTCAGGATAGAATCGTTAAAGTTCTCCTGAAATTTCTGCTGAGAATTTATATGTTTCATATGTATGGGCAAAATACGTGATATTTAATTCAAGTATCTAGTGCGTATTATATACGATGATGATAACAAAAGCAACATTAAGAAAAATGGGTGTACGAAATTTGTAATGTGTAGTGACATCATTCATTACAATAAGATCTCGAGGAAGAAATGCAACACAAGCAATGGCAGATTTCTTTCCAAATGTAACATTTGTCTCTAATCTTGACAATTTTGATGTAATCAAGCTGAATAGAAGAATTTTTCAATCAATTTCACATAGAAAAAGAATTACTGTCGCATTCAGAACTGAGGCTTCTCAATAAGTTAAGATGTAGGGATTTATATTTATTTTAAATAACCAATTTAATTTAATTTAAAGTTACTTTCTTATAAGCATTCATTTTCCCTAATTATCAATACCAGAATATTTAAATTTGATAGCGCGGTGAAGTAATGCAAATTCTACTTTGAGGACAAAAGGTTTAAATACTAAGTTCTAGAAGGGAAAGTTAGAGAGAGTGTGTGCGAAATCTGTGCTTTTGTAGCGTGAGCTTCTGCTTAGCATTTATTGCTGGTTAAACGTGGCGTAACAGCTGTTAATTTGCTGCCACTAAATTTTCAACGCTGTTTTAGGAAACAGGATAGTCTGAGCCTTGTAGCACATCTCTACTACTTGTTAATATCTCCGAATTTATATTTTAGTTGCTGGTTATTTTAGTTACCCCCCAAGTGAGGCGTAGTTTGTTAGTGTCAAGTCGACGCACTGTGAATTTTAAAAGAGTTAATAAAGGGTTCTTTTCACCCTTCAACTGTGTAGTCCCTACAAGAATTCACTGTACGTTCAGTTATCACTTAGAAGATAAGCAAGTAGACCCTATAAAGTATATACGTTAAGAATGTCTTGTCATCACTCGATAGTAATTATGGAGCGAAGTAACTAAAATGAGCATTATAGACAGAAGAGAAATAGGTATCTGTCTGACATAACATGCATTTAAGACAAATTTCTTGAACATCTGCAAATTTTAATAGCAACCTCAAATGCTGTCACCCATTGCGAAAACTTTTAATCTTTTAATCATTCATAACAAGATCAAGAAAGTTGTCCTTTCTGACTTAAAGAGAAGGGTGTCTCATATACTCCCCACAAAGAGACAAAAGGGACGTTTACTCAGAAAAATTAAAGTTCAGTCTGCTCTGTTTCGATGGAAAATGAACAACTTGGTTCCAAAAGGGGATTTTCTGTTTCACTGTATTATGCCCACAGTGAAGAATTCACAATATAAAATGGCATGGGACTGAGTCATCTGAATATTTTGTTGAAACTGTAAACACCAGAATTCATTAAGGAATTCTGAGGAATATTACTTCCAACAACTCTAGAATATTATTGGGATACGGCACACACATGTTTCAGCGTAGAAAGTTAAAATGGCAAGTCATAATCCTGCTATTATAACTTTTATTATCTTACAAGGCGTTTCAAAGTGAACAGCAAATAGATTGTACTACTTTCGTGATTAAACATGCTTAAAGAGCACGCTACCAAAATGATGCAATAGCCTGGAAACAAAATATAGCAGCACAATAGAGTATTGTTAAAAAAAGACACGGTACTTGCAGTACGAAAGGGAAAAAATTAGTAATAAATTATTTTAAAATAAAAAATGCAGTGTTTTCGGAAATGAAGCATCTGTATTACATATATAAAATTTAATAGTTGAGTGCTAAAACAAGTGATAACTTCTTTTACTCTCTCTAACTTTTATGAAATTAAATTTGGCAGATAAATTACCGGACAAACATACCTTTTACGTTGTTCAGTATGATCTGCATCCGAATTCTTGAATCTATGTCAGTTTATTGCGTTATTTAAGGGTCGTATACCAAAACCTAAAGACGTAACGATGCGACGAGATTTTGATAATCATCCTTGTACGATTTATGGACATTTTTATGTTTTATGTGCATTCAAGTGCAAGCAAAACTTACTTTTGATTCTTAGTTTTCAATTTAAAGTTTTTAGTTTTTAAAATTCTCATTTACTCAAATGATGTCAAGGAATTCAAATGCTTCAAAAAGGAAGCATTGTTGCAATCTGTGTTTCATCTTGTATACTACAATTTTAAGAAATAAACTGCTTCTAAATTTTTTAAATCACCCACCAACTAGAAACGAAGTTTACTCAAAACTCAAATTTATAAGTGAAACGTCATGCAGCAGACTGTTTACAGCTTTATACATTGATTAGCCAATGCAAAACTTGATAATCCAAGAGCGTTTATTTACGTGTCAATATTCAAGAGAAAACAAACGCCGGAATCTAATTCATTTCCTCTGATATGTAATTTACTACTTGAGAATTCGTAAATTATTGCATCTGAAAGCAACGTTTAATCGAAGTTTGAATAGTCAATGAATTTTGTACTAATATTTCTTTAAACTGATAATTTCATTGTCTATTTCATTTGCAACACGAACTAATGATGTTCACAAATTCCTGAAAAATATTCATACAAAAATAGACTGACCTTTTTTTGCCATGTCAAGAGCAAAAAGTATAATATATGTTACTTGTGTATTTATTAACAGTAATACATGGTTCTAATTTCTGTTAGTAAAAGGAATTCATTCCAGCTGAAAGTGTGAAAGAAGTATGCTATATCTGGAAGATATTTAATGTAAAATTCTTACTTGTCAAGTACAGATATTTTCCTTAGATATGCAAAACTTTCTTACCGCAAAAGATCCCACAAAAAGATTTTACAAATATAATTGTCAGCTTGAAAATAAATAAATGAAGGAATGCATCTTTCTTTTTCGAAAAGGTAACTCCAAATGTTTCGTACATACATTGCTCACTCTAGTTACTCTTACAGTTTGAACTATGAGTATTTTCCCCTGAGATGTCTTATGAGGTATTTTCTCCTTCCTTTTTGCATGCCTTCGTGGTGTAAAGGTAGTACACTCGAAACGTATTCGAGAGATCCAGGTTCGAGTCCCGATGAGGGCATTGCTCATTTTTCATGTCTCCTGCTTTCAAAAAATACCTAATTTCTCTACAGTGCTGCCCGAACTATAAAGGTGGTGGATAATGATTCTTCATCACCAGGATTTGGCGATTGGATCCCCTAATCTCCAGTCGCTCTTTAAAAAGGGGAGTGTATGAAGTACTAGAAATGCGCGCAGCCCGATCTCCACTTTACCAAACTAGGAGTATGTGAGGTGTTTTCTCCCTCTTTTCTGCGTGCCTTCGTGGTGTAACGGTAGCACAGTCGGGGAGTATTCGATAGGTCCAGATTCGAGTCTCGGCGAGGGCATTGCTCATTTTTCATGTACTCCTGCTTCAAAATAACCTAATGACTCTACAGTCTTCTGACATGCAAAAGGATAAGTGACATTACGTGTCTCTGTACTGTAGCAGAAATAAAATCACGCTGCAGATATGGGAATTACATTATCACTGACAAATAATATACCAGATCAAACAGATGACTAATTGTTTGATTTTCCTGATTCTTCTTACACCAGCATGCTGACAGTGTCTTTCAGGAAATTTTAGATTGTTGAATGTATGCTGCATTTTCAATGTATGATCTCATTCGAAATTATTATCATTTTACATGGTTTCAGCAAAATAGAGCACTATTATGGATGTATTGATAAAGGAATATTTTTATGTTTATATCAAAATTTATAAATTGGGCTTTTGATTTCTTGTTCATTTTTCAATCACATTTGATTTTCAGAGACAGCCAACACTAGAGATAGGCACTGTTATAAAGCTTTATCTTTCAGACTTTCAACGTTTGAATTATAATCTCTGAAATTAGTGTAAATACGAAACTAGAGCACATTAAGTCTAAAACAAACTTCAGCCAATTTACTTAAACATTCCTAGCCATTAATCATACCAATGAATGTTCGAGAAGACGGACTGCAAGACTTTAATTATATTAAAAGTAACGTTATACTATGCTCGTTATGCAAAAATATGCTGATTGAATCAGTTTAATTTAATGATAGGAATTCTTGTCAATTTCAGCAAATTAAAGTCAGAGATAAAATTAGCTAAATTTATTCACGCTTGTGTATTACAGCGATGATTTATTAACAGACAAGCTAGGAAGAAGGTGATAGAATTTCTGTAAAGCTCAACGAAGCAATAACAAGCATTTCTATAGAATGTGATCGAATTGAATGTATCCAAAATAAAGGACCTAAGAACATTGTACCTAAAAACATTGTTACAACACACATTTACAACTTGGAACCATTTTAGAAGGAATATTTAAAATTTTCTCCTGTTCCTGCTCGCCTGTATATATCAAAGGTAGAAGATCTAAGAAGCAATTGACACCACAGGATAAGGCTGAAGATCTTAGAATAGAGCAACACGTAATTTTTTCAGGCAAATGAAAGAGTTTAAAATACGAGGTTACCTCAAGAAAGATTCCTTCGTGTACGACTTTCTTACTGAAATTCTTTGAATTAAAAAAGTGAAATTGAAATTCAAAACACTGGAAAACAGAAGTCTTAACGGATTGTAAAGCTTCTTAAATCCACAACCAAGAAGAATTATCAGCTTTCAAGAGATTTATGTACTCAGCTGCTGGAGGGCACCCATCTGGACTTTCGTCTTGCTACAAACAGCATATGCAGTAAAATTTCTAGAGATAATTACAATAAATAAAATATTTAATACAGACACACACGCACATATACATATATATATATATATATATTATTAGAAAAGGTTTTTAATTACTCATATATATATGAGTAATTAAATATACATAGGTGGATCCAAAAAATAAGATTACAAGCATCATGTAGGCAGATGGCACTAGCTGTCTAGCAACGGTTGTGCGGGTAGGTACAGTAAGTTCTCAGACGCGTCAGAGCGATTGAAATGGTAAGCCGTTTAGAAAAGTAGTCTCGCTTGGAGGTGCGAGCCGTGATTCGTTGTTCTGATAGAGTATCTGGAGAGTGGATATGTTGTTACTGCCGATCGTGATTGTGAGACGAGTTTACGTGAAGCATCTGACGCAAGCGTCCTGGCATGTTGAGTTGTAGAGTCATTAGGTTATTTCGATGCTAGAGAAGTGAAAAATGAGCAACGCCTCCGCCGGGAATCGAACCACGGACCTCTCGGTTACGCGTCGAGCGTGCTGACTAGTAGACCATGAAGGCATACGAAGAAGGCCGGAGAAATACCTTATACAGCGATGGTGTCATAGTCCTGCATGGCAATGCCTGGTTCCATACTGCTCGCCAAACTCATGAATTGCTGCAAAAGTTAAAATAGGAAGTCTGCAGTCAGACCCAGTATAATCCAGATTTAGAACCCAGTCATTGTTTTCTTTTTCTGAAATTGGACTAACATTTATCTCGAATGAGGTTCTTCTCAGATAGTAATGTGAAAACAGCTACCCGAACTGGCTCAATGGGTAGGGACGTAATTTCTATACAAAGCTGAGTTAAGCAAGTTGGTCCTACGTTCAGATAAATGCCTAAATGTACTTGATTATTATGTGGAAAAATTATAGGCAAGCATGCCTCTTAATTCATTTTTGTATTTTCTGTCTGTTGTTAACAAATAATTTTTTATTACCCTTGTAACCTTTTTTCTGGATCGACCGTAATCTATAGAAAATTTTAAAAAAATAAAAACATTTCCTGCGCATAATGCTGATAAATAGAATTTCTAAATATCTACTGAGTTAAAAGTAAACAAACAAAAGACAAACAAATAAGAAAATAATGTATCTTAAACTTAGCAAATTAATATATTGCAAATGAAAAAAAAATTATTAAATTTTAACTTTCTACATATGTTTATATATATATATATATGCTTGTATAAAACATATTAAGTGGCAGTTTCACCCAAAATCTGACTTAGCTATTTTAGATACCTTGCATCCGAGGGTTCTATCTGAATTCTAAAATACTCTAAATTCCTGTTTGGAAATGGGAAATACTGTTTATTTTTTTCCATATAGAAAGATATATATGTCTGTGTGCGTATGTAAGATAAAAGCATGTAAATTCAAATTCTAACTTTAATTTAAAAGAGTCCCTTAATTCTCCATTTTAACACGGTTATTTCCCCTTTCCTTTCTAAAAACAGTAACTGCTTATAGAAAACATCTCTAAACTGCCTCATTTCAAAATTAATCCAGCTAATGATTCTTTCGTAACATTAATGTTACAGGCACTTACGTAACACTTCAGCTAATAGTAATTTTAAATTTGAGAACCGAAACTTAAAATTAGCCAATAGGAAAAAGCTTAACTGAAATTATTCTGAACCAAAGTTTCCTCTTGGAGAAATTGCATTGTTTCTCGCACTTTCGCCAACTTGCTGTTCATTTTAGCTTCAAATATATTTTTAAAAAATAAAAGATAACAACGTACGCCAGTTCCTCTTTGTTTTCGTCATAATTTTTACTATAACAAAATCATCGTTTTAACAAATGAAGTGTTCTACCCACTTCGACGATTGCTATTATCTTTATGCATTAATATATATCATCATCATCTGTGTGTAGATATATACACCATATCCTCAAGCCCCTCCTCATTTCGCAACCATTGAACATACACATATATTTCCAGTTACAAAAATGTGTTAAATGACTCAGATTTTACGTTTGGCATTTTTAAATATATGGAAATAAATTTTGTCAAAATTACGAAATCTAAGTGCAGAATCATACTGAATACGCGATGTAGGAAATACTAGAAGCTTCAGTATTGACACGTAGTCAATTCGTAATATAACTTTATAAGATATTTCTCGCGCCTTTTTCGCATGCCTTTGTGATGTAGTGGTCAGTACGCGGGACGCGTAACCGAGAGGTCTGGGGTTCGACTCCCAGCGAAGGCGTTCCGCTTTTTTCTTTACTCCTGCTTCGAAAATGCCTAATGTCTCTACAACTTAATGAAAAGTACTTTAATTAAACTTTTGTTATATTACCACATTAGGATTCTAAAGTAATAAAATTTTATGAGAAAATTAATAATGTATATTCAAACTATTTACAAATTACTTAAGGGAAAATTCTTTTGGTATGCCAAATATAAGAAAATTATAAGACATTAGTAAATCACAAAAGAGTAAACCTAAATGGCATTTAAAGGGAGAAAAACACTTTTAATTATTCTAATTTATTTACTACCCGAACCCTGAATGCAAACTGTAAATTATATTAAAAATCCTAAATTTTGAAATTATATAGCTTGGTAAATTTTTGTCGTACAGGAATCAAGCATTTTATATTTTACTCTTTATAACAATTACAAAATCCTTCCGCTCGTCAGTATAGAAACCGGAAGAACGTTTAAAAAGTTCTGTTTTATAGTTTTTGCAAAACTCATTTCTTTAAATTGAAAAAAAGAAACCAGATGGGGAATATTTGCGACGTTTAAAACACTTTTGTAACTCGAAATATAGGTCAGCGACCAACGATTGAGAAAATAAAGGCCGAGTAAGGATTCTTTTGGACACACTGTATAATATATGTACATATGTTATTCGTGTATTTTTTTAAAATTGAAAATGCTGATCTATGATTAATTCAGAATTTGCTGAAGACACTTTTATATATTCCGTTTTACACTTTCCATTTAGCCACACGAAGAAACGTAGTTAACGGAATCATATTTATTTTACAAAGGGATTATAATGACATTATAAAATAAGTTAGTTTTTAGGTAATTTTGAGGTACAAAACATACGCGAATTAGTGCCCTAAGCAACTGCCTGGGGAAGCAAAAGCAGTTGTCATACAACTTGATTTGCAGTTGAACAGACTTTGAATCGAAGTTACGGGTATTGGAATCCATTTGGCTGCAGTTTTGTACTATAGTTCACCCTTTCTTTCTTTTCGTTCCACCGACAGCAAGGCAGTCGATCCACTGGAGCAGTTAGAATATCGGCGGCCCCTCTGACGAAACAACTTGGTCCACCTAACACACTTTAGTGCATATTGTGCTAAAGACGAGTGCTTGGGGGGTGCAAGCAAATGCTGAGAGAGTGAATGGTGCAGTGAATAGAAGAAGGATGCAATACGGGCGAGGAGAACAAGTTCAATTTCACATTTACAGAGTTATAGATAGATGGTTACAACTTAAGTGCTGTCAATAGGTATCCACAACATAAACAATAAATAAGCACTGTGGATAGTTAAAATACAGGTATAACTGAGTTATAATCATCTGAATAGAGCTTTAGTTATGATTATGAGCAATTAATAGAGTGTCTGTTAAAAAAGTGAAAATAATACATTAAATAAGACATAATCCAAAATTCAAAGTTCACAGTTCAAGGAAATAAGTATAAACAGAAAACGCTAACTTAATAAAATTAATTAACTACAAGTACAGAACACACGGAGGCTGTGCTGGCGACGAGGATGGCAGCTGAAAATTACTCCAGCCTGTCTGAGATATTACGTGCGATATTAACTCAGTCGCATATATGTTTCAAAGCATAGCGATTTTTCGAAGTAACTTCGGCCCATGCATGGATGTGGTCCGCTACTGATTGTCTAAGATGATGTTCTGCAGTCTCTCTGCAAACGAACACATTTGTGGTCCGGATCTCCTACCATCCCGCATGAACACTGGTCGTTTTCGAGTCGTCTGAAGCGATGCAGGTAAGTCATGAAGGGACCATGCCCTGTTAGAAACTGGGTATTCTTAGAAGCCGACAGACTTTTGGGAAAAACCTGTAGACTCTCCATCTAGTAGTCTCTGTCTCCCACACATGTTGCCAGAGCTTCAATAATTCTTTCTCGAGCTCGGGTTTTAAGAACGAGCCCGGGAGAGGCAGAGCAAGTGTACGCAGGTGGGGGACAGATGCTGCTCTTTTGGCTGTTGCTTCTGCAATTTCATTACCCAGTATTCCAGTGTGGGCAGGTACCCACTGGAGTTTGGGCCTATAGTAGTTTGGTTTATTTATTAAAAGTTTTTGTATGGCCTCTATGAGTGGATTTTTACTGCGTGTGCCTTGGTTTTCCTGAAGGCTAGAGGCCGAGTCTGTATAAATATTGGAATAATGATTTTCCAGTGCATAGACGGGCCAGCTTTTAATGCAATCAGATCAGCCTGAAAAGCTGAGTCTGAGCTACTGGTGCCTGAGCTTTCCTTCCCAGGTCTTTCTGATCTGATTTCCATGTAAAACACAATATCCGCTACCGGTACCACATTTTTCTTTGGAAACATCGGTGTAGATTGCAGTAGCTTTGAACCATGCCGGGGACTATAGGTCATCCGTTGGGCTAGTTGGCGTGTGTTGTCGTCGCAGTTTCTTTGTAAGCATTAAACAAACATTTTCAGTTTGCAACAGATCTGCAGAAGGCGGCAGGCAAGACAGGAGTCGAACACTCCGTGTGTTGAGAAAAAGCACATCAACATGTCCTTTCGCCTTGTCCTTTGAAAAACTGTGTGAAGGACACCCCGAACGTAATATACAGACAGGGAAATTAAATCTTCAATAATGTAATGGTGACTGGTCAAGGTACTGGTTAGGCGAACTATGTTAAGAGGACGTTTACGCAGTGGCATCCCCTCAAACAGCACGCCTCTAAAACGATACCTATAATTTTGGGTAGTATGTTTTTTACGCGATAGTTTTATGAAAATTATATGAATAAAAAAAGACCGCAGATATTGTCGACATTTAATCGCATTTTCCACGTATCATTTATACGAAAATTATATGAATCCTGTACTGAAAACATTCGCCAGTTTGGTAGTATTTTTCATTGGTTATTTTTACGAATATTATAAGAATTCCAAGAAATAACATGAATTCAAAATATCTAGAGATATTATTAAGTTTTACATTTCTTGCTTTCTTCTCTCCGAACGTGAAAAAGGAAGAGTAAACGAATAAACATTTTAATGTCATACTCTATTTGTTCTATGTTTTAATAATTTGTATTTAAAAAAACCTCCCCCTCGGTCTGTCTACTTTTAATCAATAACAATGAGCGGCAGTGTATTTCTGCTTTTCAAAATGTTTTGGAGCAGCAGTATATAACAAATTACAATAACAAAAAAACTCTTCAATTGCCTTCAAACATATTTTTCATATTTCAACTTCTTTTGTTTTATGAGTTGTGAACATATTTCAATTCGTTACTCAGTTTATTATCATAATAATTTTAATGTTAAAGTATTACTTTGATCTTAGCATATATAAGCAGTAAATTTTAATAGTTAAGTTCATTTATTTGTTCTCAGAAGAATGCTAACGAACAATAATAATAAAATTCTCAAACAACTTATCTCTTATTTTTAAAACATAAAATGAATACGAATGAAATAAATACGATACATAAAAGGAATGTTAAGGAAGAGTTTATCATGGATTATAACGGGTTTCAATCTTCAGTGAAAACAATGCGTTTGAGTACTCTTCGCCTGGAGTTAAATTATTAAAATGAGCACTCATGCCAACGGAGTTTTAATTAAAGGGCGGACTGCCATCTGAGATTTTACTCCTTTAATTGATTTAATTCAGATATATTTTGCCATTGTAAACACATACTTCTTTCGCAATTTCTACTTCCGTAAGTATGATTTCCAGAAATAACTAGATGTTCACTCATTAAACATATATATGCTGAAATTACCGTGCTGTGAAATTCCTTTAAAAGAGAGATTTTTAAAAAAGTATTATATTTTTGGGGCATCTGGGGAGTATTTATGCACAGAGTTAATGCACTGGAATATTTTCAAATAAAAGCAACAAAACACATGGTAATACTATCAAAACTTTTACTTTAAAAAAAAAATATATATATAACACAGAAATTCGTTTTTATCAGTTAATGCAAGTAAAATGCAAGAAAAAACTGGAATGTCTAATTAACGAGACCGCATTAGATGTTTGCAAAACTTCGTCACATTTATAAATATACACGTATATTTATTATTTAGCAGAGAAAAACGCTGTGCATATTAATTTTCAAGTGTCTTTATTTTCTAAAGACGTCCATTCAGTCCATCCGTCTTAGATTCTTTTGGTGTCGATGAATGCGAATTGTCATTTATATAAATTTCATCCCTTCTAATTCTTTTAAACTATTTCTAAATACGTCAACAAAGTTCTGGTCACATATTTTACATATGATCCATTTTGTTTGGAATTTAGTGCTTTTTATTCCTGCAATGGCAACCCAATGCATTTTATCAGATTTAATTCTTACCTCTAATGAAATTGAGGTAACGTTGTTATTTAAGATGTCATAGATAAACTTCAAGGCCTTTGATACATACATATATATATATATATATTAAATATATAAAGTTCCATACAAAACAAATCTGTCAATTCCCCAGGTTGCATTCATTTACACTTCGACAAGCATTTATTAGCACTTATTATTTTAGAAGATGTTTAAGACAACATTAATGAATTTCCGCAAAGAAATACATGATATCTTGCGTGATATTTCTTTCTAGTTTAGTCTTATTTGATCTACTGATAATAAAAAAGATAAATGAAATATCTGCAATTAAATTAGTTGTGTTATGGGAATTACATCGGGAAAGGAAATACTCGGTTTTATTCGTAATCTTGCACGAAATACTTTTTAAATATTTACTAACATTTTTTTTTATTTCTATGTTTTGTAGAAGCTTTTAGTCAATGATCGCAAAGTAAACCAAACACAAAAATTTAATACTTTGGAAAAAAGAAAGAAAACGACTAGCACGTTGTTGCTAATCTCACATACATGTGAGTCCATTCGTTTCCTTGAAAAGCCAAACTCTATTGGAAATACTTTTGTCATTATTATGTGGAACATACAGTAAATGACAACGCACACGTTGAAGTTATTTTCTATGGAAAAAGGGATAATGAGATGGTAATGCTAGAATTGTTTTTCGGTTATGCTTACCATCAAAAAACAACTCTGACATTTTGACTATGCTATCGATAAAGTGTCCTACCATATAACAGTTCTAATCAGATACGAAAGTCGCCATCAAAAGCTGTGAAATGATTCGTGCAGTATATACTGCAATATCTATGATTCTTTCATAAATACGTTGCATGACCTAATCAGAACAAGCCCACGAATTTTACGGTGGCGAGGAGTACAAGATTGCTTCTGTCGTTGGCATGGGCTTTGGCACCAGCTAGTTGGCTGTAAGACTTGGCTCAACTCCGTCCGAATTTTCAGAGACAGCACCCTGTAAGACGAGTTCAAATGTGTCTCCTATTCTTCTTCCCCTACCATCAAGCCACTCCACATGACTTTCGCTTTCGGCTCACCGTGTATTTTAAATGCCCTCATACCGCACATTAAGTATACATTTAAAAACATCGTTGCCTTCTCCGGATTTCGAACCTATACCTGTGTGGACTCTGGTTAGCTTCATTAAGTACTTTCCCGACTGCGCGGCATATAGTAACTTTGATTATCTCTAGAAGGGATTAGCAAATTGAAACTAAAATTAAATTTTTCATAATACATTTTAATGTGCCGCATGCATGCAATTGGTAATTCATATTACGTATTTTACTATATTCTTTAAATGCTTGCTCTTCTCCTACTTATGAGAAATTTCCAAAGCAAATGAAAATTAATTTTTAATCTGAATTGAGCAAATTATTTCGAGAACATTGTGTATTTCAACGCAAACTATTATTTTAATTTAATTGTAATTTACATAATTACTAACTATAATATTTTAATTTAATTATATTGCCCTAGTGTTATATTTTCCTGACAAATGATTTTGAAAAATATATTCCCGGTATTTGCTTCACATGATGCTGTACATTGAATTTATTCTAATTTAAAATAAATTATTAATAAATAAAAAAAATTAAAAAAGGCTTTTCGAAAACTATATAATATCGTTTTCGAACGCAAATTAAAACGGGCGCACTGAAAGCAGTCCATTGTTCACTTGAAGAAAGGAGACAATGTTATTGCATCTGAGGCAATTTTCATGTATAAATAAATGAACATTTATAACAAAAATTTTATTTGTAAGTTATAAATGGCAGAGAGTCTTTCCTTGGCAACATTGAGGACAAGTTATTGGTTAAGATATTGTCTAGAAAGCAAATAAATAAAAAAACCGAAGAATAAAATAGAGCACAGGATGCATTCAACGATTTATGCGTTGCCGAATGTTTCCCGAGCGGGCGCAGAATTTAGTCGTCTTTTTAACGGTAATCTAGCTTCAGAGTCGAACTTTGACAGTCTTGTGGGCGTCTTTTCTTTTGAAAGAATAGTTGAGTTATTTTCGAACTAATAAATTAGATTTAACACTTAGTTGAATGCAATTTGTAGCTTCAACCTAGTACATAAAACTAATCACTTCGAATAGCTGATCCATTCAGATTCGCGGAGATAGGAGCCGGATTGCTCGAGTGTATACTTTGAAATAGTAGGCATGCTTTCTAATAACAAAGGTAAATTATTGCTTTTAAAACAATATTCCCTGCAATTATTAGTACAATTTTAAGGAAGATTTATATTAATTATAAATTTTCACTTAATTAGGTAGAGAAGAGGCAAACAGGTTTGAAACGTCTACTCAAAATGACTGTAACTTGTAGCTTAAGGAAATAATAACTATAGCAATTAAATCAATACTTTAACCTCAGAAAAGAGAACTCATTTGAGCACTAAAATATTATAATGCTAAGAATTAAGCATTTAGGTACTTTCTGAGATTGTAATTTATATTTAAAAATTAAATATTTAGCGATTTTCCATGCAGTCAAGAAGAGTTCACATTATTATAAACACAGAGAATTTCTGAAGAAATACAGAGTTTTATTTTTACTGCAACAATCTTGAAAATAAAATTGAGCTTGAAAATACACTCACGTTTGTGAAAATTGCAACACCATGAAGGACTTACGCGAGTGAGCTGAAATTTTCAGGAAATGCAAAGTAGCGCATGATATGCAAATGATTAGAATTGCAAATCCGTAGCGCATGTGTATGCTGAGCAGCGCCCTCTGAACGACTGATGGATCCGAATAAATAGACGGCTGTAGCGAGGCGTGTATGGTTATCGGTGGTTATCTGCTAGTGGTAAACGTTAACTCAATCTGTACTTATGCCTCGTCGACGAAAGAGAGCGAGATTTGAACAACTTACAGAGTTTGAACGAGGGAGA